>JABCKG010007566.1:72354-120758 GCA_018851835.1 Hypsizygus ulmarius | reverse complement strand
TATATTGAGTGTTACCTCAGGACACGACGCTTTCTGAATCCTGAGTCACTGGTGTTCCTCGGCGAGGCGATTACTATATGACATGCATAGGCGGCATCATGTCCAACGACAGCATATCATTCTCTCCGTAAGTTTCCCTCATCCATACGCTGAATGGGTCTTATTCATTCCGATTCCAATTCCAGCTTGATTCTCTCCTCTATCAGCTGCACACCCTCTCCTTCATTCTATCCCCGTCAATATGGTCCTTCCTCTGCCGCCTCCTCTCCCAGTTCCAGTGCTCCAAGCCGAGGGATCTTGACGCAACTGCATCACGGTCTCTGCGCTTCTTCTTTGCCAATATCCTGTTTTTCAATGCATCGAGCGTATGGTTTCACGCGACCCAAGGGGCGGCGGAAGGAAGAGCTATCGTGCTTGATTTTGTGGGCATGGGTATGTCCCAATAGCACACTTGGTTGCACGCAATCCTCATCATATGAAAATTCTTTGCAGCCTACATCCCATCGAGACTACAACTTTTGGGACTTGACTTCCTCATCATTTTCCTCCAGGTTGTGCTCACAACTATTGCCTACGAGACATCCCTTTTCGAACAGAGTACTGAAATGGACACCTACGACATGCTTCTCCCGATACCCAACCCACCCTCGCTACCGCCCACACCACTGCCGACCTCCATCTCAAGTCCCTCGACGCCGTTCTCTTCTCCCAATCACACGAAATTGTATCCGCCGAACCCTACACTGTATGTCATCGACCTGCGCTTTGCGCCGATCATGGCACGTCTACGCCACCCCCCACCCCCGCCACGTGCTAGCGGGTCAGACACTACACTACCCCTTCCTAACACTACACCATGGCCACTGCCGGCAGGCATGAGGATGCTAATGCGAGCAGGCGTCCGGACTCGGATGGGGAGGGACAGCACTACCCCTGCCACTGGCACGAGACTTCCTGGATCATTGACTTCTTGAGATTAATAACGGCGGTTGTGTTTTCGCTTTCCATTCCTCTCGGTCTTTCTTGGTCTTCTTAGAATGATGATAGTGTCCTCAATTACTTGTTTTGCCTTTTGAGTACAAGTTGATAATGCTATCTGGAACCGCGAGGCTTGACATGCGCAATCCGCTCTTGGGAGACCAATCACCACTTCCTCTTCATCTAAAACACTGTGTAATCAGTCGTACTCAAGCAGTTGTGGATAAAACTGGAAACACACTGCTTTGCGGAGGCATTCACCAAACTTAGCAAACTCTTCTTTGCACATATCTTTTTTGACGTCGGCGTATGAAGCCACGACGCATTTGCCGTATACTGATGCTTTAGAGGCGCATGTGGATGTTGAATGAAGTGCTAACCGCTGCAGAGGCGTGGTCTGCTGTGATACCGCGGCGCTCAACGCGGTCATCGTAGACGTTGAGGTCAAATGCGCACGCTTATGTAACTACCGGCGAAACCTGGCGAAACCACAACGCGAAGAATCCAAAGTTTCCTGAAGTCATGCTCTAACTTAAGCGGCCATCCTGGCTTGAACAGCAAGCTAGTGTACCTTGTTTCTGTCATCACAGTTTGGACACGTTGGAAGCTGCCTCTGAAGCTTTGACGGTGATACTTCTTGCTGTACGGGTCGCTCTTGCTCTCATCTACCTTTTGAACGACCCGACATGTTTAACAAATTGCTCTTGGTATCATGCATATGCATCGTCGTGGCTCTAATATTGTACTTCTTCCATTGGAACCGGTTCATTGGTTTTCTGATTGGCCGGTTCATTCGGCTCATGTACTGGAACGAGGAAGCCTCTAGCGTATGGGTAGAAATTGGTGCATTTTCACGCTCTAGGTCCACTCCTGTGACGCTAACGTGCAGGCTTTACTTCCACAGGCTCCATTCACTTCTCTCTGATAGCTGGGCGTATACTTCTGAAGGACGTCAGCTACCACTCAAGCAACCAAACAGTCAAGATTGTGAAAGGGCAAATACAGTGGAGGTACTGGATACGAAGGCCAACGACTGAAAATGAGATTGGCATCAATAGAGGCGAAGAGGATCGTATGTGGTGCTATTCACTTATTCTTGTCAAGTCCTGACGTGATGGCTATAGAGGTGTGGACGCGTTCCATGCATTGTCGCATCCATGTATCGTTCCAAGGCCTAGAATGGTTTCTCTATAATCGAACTGCCGCCTACGACAATATCATTGCGCAGATGGAAGCCAACAACCCGAGCCGCCCGGTTTCTCGATCGACTGAACGGAGACAGTCTTTTCAACAGAAACTTTCCCGTGCAGGTCCGTCCCATGATGCAAGTGCCACGTTAAAGCACCTAAACCTATATCACAGCTTCTGCCTCACCGTCATATCCTCCGACTTTGTTTCGACGTTCTCTGCCCATTCCGAATACTCTTCGAAATGCCTCCGCTTGGCTTAGGGGACAGTTGCCAAATCTTGATCCGAAAGACCTGCTGCCTGTTGGCATTGAAGTCACCAAGGGAGCAATAACGTGTGGTAATTCATCGACGCCCAACTTACTGGTCGCCGAATTTCAAAGGGCCGAAGGAACGTTCGGTATCGTGGAGGTTAAATGCCTTGCCTTGCCTTCCAAGTTGTTTTTGCTAAAGTTGTACATCTCTAGTCGCGATCCAAGTTTGACCTGTATAAGCAACTGGTCTCGGTGAAATTCCAACATGCCATCATCAGATATGTCGAGAACGATGATTATGCTGATCCCATGACTTCAATGGGAGAACTGGTTCATGGCCGAATTATCCAGTCAGAGTCCGCACACTTGTCATTGCCACTCGATAATGACATTTTACAGATACTCAACTCTGAGTCGGGCCTCCTCATACCTCTCTTATCGGTCATTCAACAAACTTTGGAACCGGCTCGGTCTCCTTACTCTTGCTCGCAAATTCACACTCGATCGCCGTGAGCTTCATGCCATGCAAAGGCGGCAGAACGCCCCACGACCCCACAAAAAGTCACACACATCCCAGGAAGAGACCACTCCTATTGGCGCAGATTTCACCTCGTTTGAATATGCTATTCATCGCAAGATTCTCGAAGCACCCGTTTTGGAGCTAACATATTATATGGATGTTGTTGGCGTGGTTCCTACTGCAGTGGAACAAACTGGAGATGTTGGAGTAGAGTCCATTGATATTGGCAACGGGGACGTATCTCCTGAGTGGGGATTTGACATCACGATAAGCAACGGACTGCTCCGCTATGGGCCATGGGCTGACCGGCAGCGGTGAGTCTTTTGTCTGAGAAGTGACTACGTCTGTTTTTTTTGCTAAGCATCTTGACTGGATTTTACAGAGCAGAACTTCAGAAGGCATTTTTCCCGCCAGCATACAATGATGCAGAAGTTACGCCATTTTTGAAACCTGGAGACCGACGCTTTTGGACGGCAATGCGAGTGTTCATCGAACTACGTGATAATACAACCCTTCAGATTCCCTTTCGAGAGCCCTCCAAGGTAGATTATTCGGAAAGCACATCCCCTGTTGCTGCTTACTCTATACCTAGGACTGGCAATGGGATGGAAAGCAGGATGTACCACACAGACAACGAGTACGCGAACCAGCTGCTATTCATTTAGCCGTTGGAGATCGTTCTTCGATCAGCTACACCATGCCCATGGTTGCTGGCCCCTCAGGTTACCATCCAGTTTTAGAAGTACATCTTGACACCGTTGCAGTCACTTCAAGTTTGAACGACATTCGTTTGGTCTCGGCGGAATCGTGCAGGGTAGGTTATATCCCTTACTCATCGGTCATGTCAATAATAACAGTGCTATTATTCACAAGGTCCATTGCGAACTACCTTCTCCACTAAAATGGAACATGGAACGTAGATGGGTCATTGCAGTTTCTCTTCGACAGCCTGTTCTCTTCCTCATCCGCGACCACATCAATATGTTCACCGACCTTGGGAAAGATTGGATCACAGGACCCCCAAGTGATTACCAGCGTTTCATTCCTATGATCTATGCGTTTTAAATCGAAATGCATTATTATGAGCTAAATTTATACGCGAACGATCATAACATCATCGACAAACCTCTGATCAGGAATGAAAATGGTATGTCGAATGTGCAACCATCTCTAAAATTCTACCCACTGACTTTGATTACAGCGCTGATGACTGCTCGAGGTTCTCATTTCATTGCGAAGGCGGATATACTCTCGAACAGATATCGGCCCGAGTCGACGACTATTCCTTTCTCTTTAGATCTTCCGGACGTAGCTATCAGTCTTTCCTTGCCGCGCTGGAACACCAATGCGTTATACGCTCCAAAAGAGGGTAACAGCCTGGCGAAGGCCCGTATATTCAGCATTGTTGGGTCCTATCAATATTTTGCAGAGGTCCGGAAAGACAACATTGAGCAACTCAGACTCAGGATTACAGTATGCTTTCAGTTTCTGAATCTTTGAATCTTTTCAATAACTTCCTCATTTCTTGTTTTAAATGACAGTTTCATGACATTGCCTTCAAGAGTTTGGGATGGTCAATTCGCTATTTGATGGTTTTGCGAGATAACTACTTTGGATCATTCACACACTTCTCGACGCTTTATGAGTACCTGGACCGACGGAAAAGAAATCTGCCTCCTGGGGATCCCATCATGTTAAAATATCGATCGGGTAAAGTAAGTATCGAACCTTCAATGCATACCAACTCATTTTATGGTATCACAAGGCCAATATGATGCAAGTTGACCTTCAAGTTCTTGTGGAAAATGGTACAATTATCATGCCTGCTGGCCTTCCGGGATATGAATCTACAAACGTCAACGAAGCCTTGGATATCAACGTTGGTGCCAGCCTCATCATCAGCATCCCTGAACTTCAATTGCAACTAAGGATGCACGACTATTACATGGGTATGTTGCTTCAGTTGCACTAAGTTGCGCAGTGGCTCACCCAACATGATAGAAATGTCTCTGAATGTCGGCGCCCTGACGGGAGGGGTCATGTCGCGATACCCAGAGAAGGTTACTTACATGAAGTCTGTTCTCCAAGAGAGAGTGGAAATATTCATGATTGACGGTTTGTTGATATTCTAGATCCTGGAACACTTCTGATTCATGACATCTTTGTAGGGCTTGACATCACAGCAAACCGTTTGTTTGGACCTCAACCACGAACAGCGACTTATGTTTGTATCTGGGAAATTCATCTTGGCAGCGTCAAGGCGCTGCTTTCTGCTCCAGAAGGGAGACTATTGATGGCCGCTGGGAATGCCTTTCGTTTAAATTATGCGGACTTTCCGAACGCGCCTGCAACTGAGTATCTTCCGCCTGTGGACTCAGATGGTTTTTTCCTTCCCTTTCCTTTGATATCGAGTGACGACGCTGATCTGACGGATAGTAACATTTGTCAAGCTCTCCCTGCGTTCCGTCAACGCAACATGGCGAGCAGGTCATGCAGCATTGCTCGTAGCATTGCCACTTGGAATCAATGTTGCTAGCAATGACCTTGGTGGACGGTATCACCGAAAAGTTACCAGTGTCAAAATCCCAGAAATATGTGTCAAGGTTTTGTTATCAGCGTCAACGAAGGAGAAACGCTGGCTAGAGGCCGCGGATATGACAACTGACATCTATGTGGACATTTATTCAGCACCTCGCGGGTACCGTGCGATGGCTCAAGCTCAGATCGCCTACATCGAAGATCAGGATCGTCCCACTGGCCGAGCTCGTCATATGTTTGGGCCTTTGGCGTCATACTCATTAGGGAGTTCTACAAGTAAGGCACCTTTGTCTTCTTTATTCGTTCATTCATGAAACCTACCTCAGAAGCTATGGCTCACAGCAACGGGCTCTATTTACCTCATCCTGTTTTACCAGGCATGCGAAATGATACAGAAGATATTCATGTCCGACGATTCAGCCCAAAGGATCAGTTTCAAAAAATATGGCCTTCATCAAATATAACTCAATTGTCCGATTCAGACGCAGAAGAAGGAGTTTCGGAGGCTGACCGCGATGCACGCCTTGCGTATGCAATTTTTTTCAAGAATGGGCAGTTGTAGAATGCTAACTGATCGAATAGCAAGACTCGTACATCCACTCCCATTCCTCGCTTTACTCTTGAAGAGGATCAGAATATGACTAGTGGCGACGAATCAGACAATGAGGATCTGACGGATGCCAGTTCTGACAGTGACTGGTTTGATCATGATGGTAACTGCTGCCAATACACCATGAGGTGAAGCTAACGATGTTGGTAAAGATGCCGCCAATGAATATGGCACCGACAAGGCGTTGCTCTGTCATTATTCCGATGTAATCCGCCACTACGTAGCAAGTCACCTTGGCTCCCCTGAGTTATGGGATGGATGCCCTTTCACCCTAGTCCGAGTGCGTTGTGCAATTGCCTTTCCCATGTCTATAGCGTGGGCTCTGCTTACCTGTTTCATGTATTCAGGACCGTACACCTTTAGGGATCTCTCAGTCGTATTCTGGCCACAAAGATGAGCTTTACGGTGAAACGCCTACAGTTCCTCCCCGACCAATGAGTCTAGATGATGACCGAGATACCACCAGCGTTCGATTCAGATGTACGCAAGCTGTGGCCATCAAGATGACGCCTCTCATATTACCAGCATCGTTACACTTTGAAGAAGATCTGAAAAGCAAGGTACGTACTACCTGCGTGGTTTTAACCTTTCATTGACTCCACCCCAGCCACTCAGTCCGGAGTTGTGTATAGATTCTATGATGGCTAGTCATCTCGGTTCAATAGCTACAGGACGTGAGAGTGGGTCTTGCAGCATATTCGAGGTCTCAATGCCTTCTGTTGAGGTTCGCATTCTGCAGCGCATTGTTATGACAGACGGCCATCCCAAAATTTCTCGAGAATTCTCGGAAACAGATAGTTCAGCTGGTCTTGATGTTATTGCCGTGGCGCAGGCAACCGTTGGCGGTATTTTTGCATCCGGAATCGTCATGGAGGACACTATGACTTTTGAAGCCACGGTCAAACATATATCCCTTACTCTGGATATGTCTATCGATAAACGCACAATCCACCCCACGGCTTCGAACGAATTTGTCTTTGGCTTCACTGTTGACAATTTCAAGGCCGACATCACTCAGGATTGCTTGGACACCCGCTGGGAGGAAAGTATCACTCACGTTGGTCATCATGGACCAGAGTACATGACGGCAACGACCATCGCTCTCGTACGCAATGGGTCACAGCTCGTGGCAGTGAGCAACCGGTGGACGCAGCATTCTTCGTCTATGAGGCAAAACGTTGTCTCAAACATAATTCAATATTCAGAAGAGCAAGCAACTATCGACCCTCTCTCCACTATCCAGCCGTCCTATCTCGTTCAGAGCGGCACTCCCCACATGTTACGAACAGATACTACCTTCAAGTTTCTGTACCACCTGCGTAACTGTCTTTGGCATTTGGAAGCTCATGAACGTCGCGCATTCCATACCAGCCAAGACAATCAGCAGTCAGTCGACTTGGAGGACTTCCGCGCGGCCCTGGAGTCACGTTTGATAGCTTTGGATTCAGACGCTTATAATATGGTTCACTTGTCCTCGCTGGAGAAGTTCTTCCCGACGTTGCAACTACATGATCTCCCACTAACCCCTACTTCTGCCAAGCGCTCATTTAGCTCTATGTCCCTTCGATTTGGGAAAACGGTTTTCATTGTGTTGGATCCTGCTTGCGCGTCACCAAGTGAATTGGTAATAACGGATGTCTTTGTCGGTGGAAATATGCAAAAATTGGAGGTTTTTCAACTCGCGTCTCTCCAACCGACGAGCATGTCGGAGACGTCTTTAAAAGAGAAACGTCCCCAGCCTGTCTTCAAGTCGTCTGCGACCATATTTCTCGGAGACATAACGTTGTCTATATTCCCACATCTGATGCATTTTGCCCAGCATGTTTTGCGAGTGCGGAGATACTATCACTCGGTTTCCTCAACCACGAAGTCGCCCAAATCCTCGCAGCCTTTTCAAACCCCAGCCGGGGATCTTCCTCGATTCCTCAGCTCTGATTTGACGTTCTCTTTACGGTATCTACGTATCCAAGCCGCCGCGGAAAACCTTATCTTCGAGCTCGGGATCTCTGGCATGCGAGGAACATCATCACTTTTGTTTCTTTCCCGTGGTCAGGAAAGCTTATCGATGAACCACTCTATCCTGTTCAACGAGATCTACATATGTGCGCGTTCCACTGCAGACATGGCAAAGCAAAGCGACCAAGACATTCTGGCTTCCCTTGAACTGACAGAGGGGAAAGTCAGCGCACTCTCACGCAAAGACCTGTCGTCTAGAAACCTCGTTCTTGTATTTTCCATGGGTGGCCTACGATTCCAGATTCCACGCAGTGCCCTTCGCTTATATAGATTCGTCGAAGAATGGAGAGCAGATTTCCTTCCAGGAATTGAAGCAGCCTTGCAAGCACTCCTGTCCGAGTTGCAGAGAGCGCCAACGAAGCCATCGCCCACTGCACGATCCTCTTCACGACGCCCGACGTTTCGTCTGCAAGGCGAATTTTCCCACATTGGAGTGACCCTCCAAGTTATGCATGGGACCTGGCTTGCATGGGATGCCAATAACAATGTTGCGTTCTTCAACTCCCCCCCTCCGTCGACCGCAAGCACAGAATGTACCTTTGGTTTACAAGTTGCATCGATGGCACTTAGCATCTCATCCAAACCGAGTGAAAGCGATACCGAGCCCACTCCTCGCGTAACACTTGTACTGCCACCCTTGTCGGCAACAGGTCGTTTCGATGGCAGTTGCGTTCATATGATTGCATTGATCGATTTCATTGAACTCAAGTTGAAGCCTTCTCACTGGGATACTTTGTTGGTGGTCCAGCAAAAATTTGGACAAGATTTCAACGACCTTGTCTCCCTGGTTCAAGAAACTCACGTCCGAGGAGCTACTTCGACCAAACTGAAGCTTCCCAAGGATCAGAAGAATTCACTGAGATTCAGTGCATTCATGAAAGTTAGCGGCTTTCGTGTTGGCTTGGAAGGCTTATCATCCACTGTGTATCTTGAATGTTTGGACATCGGGGGTAGTATCAACGACACAAGTGGGTTGGAGTGGAATATTGACTTATCGGACCTCGCATTTTCCCTAGCACCCCGAACTGCTGTTGGTCCCAACTATCATGGCTTCAACAGAAACCATCGCTCAGCCTTCGTGATTGTGGACTTCAAGATCAGTGCGAGTGACAAACATGTCGAGCGTTCTGTGGGGACAGTTGTTCAGATTTTAGTGACCAAGATGCATGCAGTCATGCAACCCAGCTCAATTGGGGAAGTGGGCGACTTCATTGATCACCTGCAGGTAAATTTCCTACCCGCTCTGCCTACCCTTTCAACTGATCTTCCTATTCAGGCCGAGATGCTTAGTCGCAAGGATCAACGAGCTCTAGAGCTTGCCGCTTTCAAAGAAAAGACACAGAGCATACTGAAGACTTTCGAAGTCGGTGTTCGGGATACAGAGGCAGATGAGAAATCCTGGCTTGAAGACTACATCATCAATATCTCGACTCGAAACATTGGGGTTGCGTTTCCGCTAATACACGACCCAGACCTTGAGATCCCTCAGATGGGGAGCCGGGACTCTAGCGCTGTGCGCGCCTTCCTTTGGTCAATCAAATCCATTGAGTTTGGAACTGACCGCGGGGAGACCGGACAGGCCATTATGAAATGCTTCTCTTTCCAGTTTGTGTCTCGGTGAACATACTTTCCACTTTTGCTTGCCTGTCGCTTATGCCAAGTCTGCAGTTTCAGGCAGTCTGTCGCAAGTGACTTCTCCGGTGAGAATCACCAAACTCGGAACAAACTTGTCTATCCTGAAATGGAGGCACAACTGCGCTCGACACGTTCGGCCTCAGCCCGCCATATCTGGATAGGGGCCAATGTCAGCGGCTTTATTCTGGATCTGGATTCCAATATTCCGTCTTTCGTGTTCTCCTTGATCGATGTATATCGACAAGGAAAAGAGCGAGTGGATAAACTGTCTTCTAATGTGCCCCATACCCCATCTGCCATGGCTAATGGGAGTGAAGCGGAGAAAGAACTGAATCTCGAAAAACGCTACACGGCTATTCCCACTTCGAGTGTCTTCGCGTCCCTGACATTTTTGAGTGGTAAAGTACGCGTTTATAGCGGATCGGCATCAAACCTTTATCGAACGCGGACATTTTCCATGACCCGTCATGAACCGTCGGACGAGCAAATCAAAGAACTCGGCGCTGAAGTATTTATTCTTCCTGTTGTCTCGGTGTGGGCAGAGTACCGTGCAACACCGGCCTTTCACAAACTCGGGGGCGGCACACGGGAAAAAGAGCCTTCGATTCTGATGTTTAAAAGCACTGTACACTCCAGCCAAAACACTCTTAGGCCCACGTTACTGCCCTTTCTCACCGAGCTTGTCAGTCACATTGAAGCGCGCTTACGGAAAGTGAGTATGCAGGCACAACCAGCTTCCACGGCCATGCTCGAAATGCCGAGGATTGCGCCCGAGCAGGATACTATGGACACAGTCTCGAGCATGCGAATTGGCTTCAGCCTCCGCATCGACCAGTCAAAGCTCGAGTTGACATGTCAACCTGATGTGAATGTAGTCGCTGGAGTACACTGGGAGAGTGGCGGTTTCGTGATCAATGTTTCCCCTGGCGCTCGTAAAGTCACATTCACTGGCAGCGTCGGTGGATTGACAGTCGGTCTGAAACATGGATTTTTAAGCGAGGACTGTGTAAAATTGGACGCTCGCAATCTTGCTTTCTCAGTCACATTCGCCAAAATCGAGTCAGAAACAGGCGACCCCATCGCCTCAGTCTCGTTGATATTGGACACCGAATTTTTGGGTGTCGTGCGTTTTTCTCGTTTGCAGGACATTCTCTGCTTTAAAGCTGTCTGGTTGGATCGCATCCCAATCTTCAATAGCCATCCTGCAGTCGCACCAAAATCACCTTCGACGCGTTCCCCCACAATCTCACCCTCCCCGTCGCTATCGCGTAGCCATGAATTTTCCACCATCGTACTTGTTCGTATCAGGCAAATCACATTGGACGTTGACCTGGGACAGTCAATTAGTGCCGTGACCCTTGACCTGAAGGATGCTGTGTTGCGCACAAAGCTGACTGAGGTTGTCAGTGAAGTTTCGGTCTTTGTCGCTGACTTGGCATTGAGTGCTAAAGGGAATATCGCTGGACGTGCTCATGTCGCAAAATGTGTTTTCCAGACCATCCGCAACACAGAAGCATCTCATGTTGACGGAAAGAATCGGATGCTAGAACTTCGCATGACCAGTGGTCCTTTCGTTGTTTCGCTCGAATCAGACCACCAAAAGCTTCTTCATTACCGGTAAAGAAGCCCTTCTTTGCATTTTCTATTTAGTACTAACTGACTCCTCAGTGCTGAGCCACTGGAAGTTCGGATATTTGATGATTGGTCCGTGATCTCATCTCAAAAGAACAAACAGGAAAAGCCCCTCCAGCTGTCCTTCACTGTGAAGAGCCCAGAAATCGTCGCAGTGGTTACGGTTGGGACGATTCCCAAGCTCTTGGCGTATGTCAACAAATTCCAGGCTAACTTAGATGCACAACGCCAAGGTGCAAGTAGGGAATCCAAAGCTTTCAGGGTAACGCGTACTCCAAAGCCCGACAACCCTCTATCTGCCGTTGCAGAAGCCATGCTACACTCGGCTCGCAGTCGTTATAAGGAGGCAGACAACGGGCTCACATACATCATCATGCAGCATATGAGTCTTCAGCTCGATTTCCTCCGCCTTATCGTCTTTCCCCGAACCATGGACGATCTTGAGATAGCACAGTTCATCGGTCGTGACGTTCGTGCTCGTCTGGATCGTCTTGTGGAATCGGAGCTGGTTGGGAAAAGAGACCTCCTGCTTTCATTTTCTGCGATAACCATTTCCAAATTCACTGGCCTTGGGCACCCCAAGGCCGCCGATCTGTCGGACGGCCGGGAATGGCTGACATCGCTGTTGCATGAAGCGCAAGAAACCATCATTGTGGGCCTTCCGTCGATGACGATGCACATGGTCAGCGAGGAGACGGTAAATGACCTGACAACAATCCTTGTGTACGACTTCCACAGCAAATTCGTCCGACAGGAAGGAACCAAGGACATAAAGGACATCTACATCACACTGAATGTGGCCCTTTATTCGTGGCTCACGATACTCCGGAAGAACCTCACGAAAGAAATGGACCAGGTGAAGGCGACAACGGACTGGAGGGCCTTGTTTAGCACTGCCAATTCAAGTGCGAATGGTGCTGCTCGAAAGAAGACACCGGAGCCCCTCAGTCTGGTCATCGAATCACCACAGTCATCACCCGCACTCACCCCAGGCAATAAACCATTCTCCCCATTCTCACCGACCACTGCCCTGAAATCGTCGATGCCAGGAGTAAGCTCAGCTGCGAGCCCGATGTTCTCGGACCGCGAGGGAACGTCACCTGGAACTCAGCTTTTCCCATCTATAGAGGCATCAGCGCCACCGAAACCCATCAAACGCTCAGGTATTACATATCAGCCTCGTAGCCGTCATATCGAGCGATTGACCATGCGACAACTGGGAGAGGCAACTCCCGATGTTATGCATCCATTTTTCATGAAGAAAGCGGGCTTCAATCTGGAGGATTCATTACCTCAATACGTGAACGAATATGCTACGGTGCCGCTAGAGGAAATCATGGAGGTCTTGCTCAAGTTGTATAGCAGACAATTGTTGTCAAGCAAGTAGCTCCTTCAATCCCTCACTACCATACTCCACATCCATGCACAACTTACTGTAGCTATAATGTAATTATAATTTATCTTTCTTTCGAGCAAAGTCAATTATACCGTGGTTCCGAGTGAAATGACAAAACCATACACAAATATTCAAGGGTAGCAGCCTCGAGCTCTAACGAATATTGGAATCCCTCATTCTCCTGCCGTAGGACCATTAAATACGCTGAGTAAAGCAAAACAACCATACAAGAGTCCGACAGGATATGCGACGAGTAGCCGTTGATCAGACATTTGGAGAACGGCGACAAATATCCCTGATGCCGAATATGTACACCAGAGGATAGACAGTATTGAAAGAAGATATCCGAATGCGCCGCTGTGGTATGACTTTAGGTGTGGGGCCGGGAGACAGATTAAGAGGACACGTACTCGAGGACCATCATGACACTGATGGCACTTACCCCGACCATTGGCAATAAACAGTATCCCAATACTGACACCACTCGGTACGCGTCAATGCCCCTCTCAGACATGAGATTCAATAGGGTGTACATTGCCGCAGAACCAAACAGGCCGACACCGTAGATGTATCCAAAGTTTGGTTTTCCCGACTGCAGGCGAAATGTTGAATTGGCAAAATATATCGGAGGTAGCATCGTTTAACTCACGAATAAAAGACATATTCCAAAGCAAAACACGAAGATTATGGGACCAGCCATGTCGGCATCATCCATGATGTGTGCGTCGACGCCACGCAAAGGGTTGAGCACTGTCAGAGATTTTGCGCGTATGTGTTGGAAATTGATTCCGAGTTCTGGATACGTCAGTTTTGAATGCGGCAACGTGTTAAGATCGCATACCTTCCAGCAAGGGCGGCTCCCCTTCAAAACCACCTGTACCAAACGCCGTCCACCACCCACCAGCTGTCTGAATGTTTCCGCCGTAGCCAGGTGGAATCCCCTGCTGGGATATCGGGCCTTGTGGTATATTCCCGTCAAGACTCGGGCGTGAGCCAGGATAGAAGGAATTTTGGTCGGATGGTGAGGGTGCATAAAATTGGAGCTGTGGATCCTGAGGGATGGGTTGAGAATAGTAGGCATTCTGGGATGACGACGCGTAGGGATTGCTATCCTGCCACATAATGGAAACGAAATGGAAACAATGCACGTCGCCTGTCCACGTGCCCATCGCTTTCCGTCCCTTGTTGGTCCATGTTTGTTCTCAAGGCCTTTCGTTCAAGCAGCCATGGTAAGAATTTCGTTGATATTCTTCTTGGATTCGAGCTGACCATTTCTCTCATATTTACAGCCTCAGGTAATGCATCCGATTGTAAGACTACTCAGCTCCGAACTCACGGCAAAACTATAGAACGAATACATCGAGGAACATATCAAACGGCATGGTCGGCGGTTAGATCACTTTGAGCGCAAGTATGAGCTATCATCTCTTTGCTCGCTCTCATTTTCGCTCATTTCTGACACAGGCGCAAACGTGAGGCCCGAGCAGTCCACAAAAACTCTGCCTTCGCCCAAAAAGCCTTCGGTATCAAGGCCAAGCTGCTACATGCGAAACGACATGCTGAGAAAGTTCAACTCAAGAAGACGCTCAAGGCCCACGACGAGCGAAACGTGAAGCAAGCCGACTCTTCCACAGTTCCCGATGATGCCCTACCCACATATCTTCTCGACCGTGAGGGCCAAAAGGATGCAAAAGCTCTCTCCAGCGCAATCAAGCAGAAGCGCAAGGGATTGTTAAGCCCCTCTCCATAGTGATATACATAACTTCGATGCGTGTGTGAAGTCCGGGATGGGTGGTGTTGTTCACTCGCAGCCCATGGTGCATGCTCTGTAGGTCTTTCGGGTACTACTTGAATGCTCTGACGTTGTTGGCCATCCCAGCTAGAATTAATACTTTTGTCACCCAAAAAATGATACATGTTGAAGCATCCTTGTACTCACGCATAACCTGGGAGGTCAGGAGGTGGTGGATGTGGCTGAATGGGGGCGGGGTGCGTAGTCCTCGGATCCGAGGCGCGGCGATAGTCGTATATTGTATCGCGGTCATATGTTCCATCATAATTCATGTCGACATCGTTATGCCGAATCACACCCTCGCTCACTGATGTCCTTTGGTGGTAACCAAGGGCTTCATCAGCACTCCGTGGTGGGGTACTTCCAAAATACGTAGAACTAAATGTTCTCCTAGTTGCATCACTGCCAGGCCACGAGGACCGTCCAGGCGCTGGGACCGGTATGGGTAGCGTGGACATGGATACCGAGCGACCTTGGAGGTGGTGCGTTCTCGGCTCTTGCGGCGGAGGCCAGGCCGCTGCGTCGTACCTAAAGCCATCGCTATAGGCGCCTTCAATGGGTCGATGCTGCGAGGGGGAAGGAATCTCCTGCTTCACAGGTTGAGGGTTACCAGAGAGAAAAGGTGGGGGATGGCTTGGTGTAAGAGTTGGGGGCAGGATGGACGTTTGGTGCGACTGCGGGAACGTAGAGACATCATTAATGCCATGATATGTTTGCCACTGCCATGAGTGCGAGTGCGAGTGTGGTGGAGGCGGAGGTCGCGTCGCAGGCGGATATGAAGCAGCAAGGTCATGAGTTGCTGCATAATGCGGGACGCGGTTTTCCGCATTCACCTGCATCCCATAAAGGCCGATATCTGTGCTTCCTGGTAAGCAATTTGGCAGCTCTTGCCTGCATAGAACGTTAACAGGCGAAGGATAAGATGATGCTTTAGACTTACAAAAATGACTTTACGAATTGCCATCGAGATTCCGACCATTCTAATACACGTACGAAGGTATTGACATCCGCCATCAGGGGCTCAATTTGCTGGACAAATGGCGGCTTAATGTCCTCCACACCTTGAGCACGCAGTATTCTTTCCTGATGTTTAAGGTCCCAAATCTTCATCAGAAGAATCCCGGCGCAAAACTGTGAAGCGTATGTCATGATGGAATGTTGCAAAATTGTCTGTTGGCTTTGAATTTCAACAATGCGGGCACATGCCGTGGCAGCCTGGACGCAAATGTCCATAGCAGGGTATTGGCTAAAGTCATGTAAGGAGGAGACATCTGATCCCGAAGGGGAGGGGATGAAGGGACGATAGATGAATAGCTGGACGAGGTGGTAGAAGACTCGCAATGTAGCTGCCGCGACGGCGAAATGCGAATGTTCCATCTGAGGTGACCAGACGACTAGATCAGGAGTAGGTATATGGAACTCATGTATGAAAATGTGATCAAAATATTGACTCACGATGCTTCGGCAACGACGTAGCCCACTCCGACATCGCGGTGTTCAGTTGCTCAACAACTTCCTTACACCAATCCCTGGGAGTCAATCCACAGAGCACTTTCGATTTGTCGACGGCGTACTGTTTCATAATCAGCCACTGGATTGCAAGAAATGAGAAGGCCTGCACATACGAGAGTCTTCATTGCAAAAGCCATAATTTGCGAAAGCTTGATAAATTGATTGAATACACATATTTTTGCAGGTTTTCCGGCAGGTTGCTTGAAAGCAAGAGTAGGATCCTCCGTTTCCCAGTATTCGTCATCAACCTCCAGTGGTAAATCCACGTCAAAACTAGTCTCGAATCAGTATGAACAACCTATCAAGTGCACATTGATGATGCTCACTCCTCATCTCCTATAGTACATCCCCTACCAAGAGTCGCCGATCCCACCCGATCAGACACAACGAGACACCAGAAGGCTCGTTTCCAAAGTTCCTCATCCACAGTCGGGTCTGCATGGTATACTTTTCGACGATGAGCACCAACATCTTGACATTTGCGAATACCGTTGCTGACGGCAATCCAGGCAGAAGGGTAATTGGCGGAACCTCGAAGGTATGCACCAACCAGCTGCAAGACGGACTATGAACAGCAGTAACTCAGATTATACTGAAAAGAAAACTTGCGGTAAAAGTCTGCATTTCGAATAGAGTTGCCGGATAGAATATACTGCATCGAGAACGATGAATGACTGGAGATGCTTTTTATGAGATTTGCGCCATTCGAATTCAGAAAAGACTGACTGATAGATGCCTCAAAATAACTGCGACCTGCGAGTGCCCATTCAGGTTCACCCGAAGCTGTGATAGCCGCCCCTTTGATAACACGGGAATCGTCTGACCACCGAGCTGCAACGGCAAACAAGGAAAGACAGACACAACAATACCAGATATTCCTTTGGTACAATTTGTCTCTCCATTGTCTTTCGAAGGTGGGGCGGTGAAGGAGGGGAAACTGAATGTTGGAGTGCAGAAAATAGAGATCTATAAGATGATCGGCAAGGTCCGAAGAAGGGAATTCGGCAAGCGAGACTGCAAACAATTCGCGAGAAACGATATGAAGCCCCTCCCATTCAACTTCCCACTGAGGATATTTCTTGAATAGACGGAATGACGACATTTGTACATGCACTCACTTTAGGTGGGTACCAAAATTCGGGCCGACGCGTTGATGGACCTGGACATGACGAATCTCTGGAAATATAAGGAGATTCGGGCGGTGGTTGACCGCTGTCCAAAAAATGCATCAATTTAAATTTGCGAGTTGCATCCACGAGACCGACGGCGCTACTCTTTCCATGGAATCTGACGTGATTATCAGAAGGACGGCCCATCGCATCCTCACCCCGCAAAGTCAATTTTTGAACGAGCCCATTGATGCTTTCTATCTCAAGGAGATCAAAGTTTACAGACTCCTCGGACGAAGAATCATCATCAGAGGCTACTGTTGGCAATTCCCATCGAGATTTCACGGGTGAGCCATTTTTTCCAGGTTGAGAGCCAAGCGTGAGGAGAGGATTCAGTCCTATAACAGGATTCAGAGACAGCGAACTTTGCGCATTTCGAAAGATGAAAGAAGAATCAATCGCAGGTTTGTACGTTCCACCAGGCGCAGATGATGGGAATGGTTGCTCGCGGGACATTGTTGAAGATTCGGACAACTTCCACGAATCCCGTACAATGGGGGGACCGAGCTCGGAGGAGAAATCCTCTTCAGGTCGGAGCTAAATGGGTAGACATTCGTCAGTGCATCTGAAGGAGAGATCCGCCTGGAAGGATCGAGCTGTATGACGGGCACAGACGTCAAACGTCTGCCGCTTAATACCTATGGTACTATAAATGAAGAAAGAAACATGGGTTCATACCTCTTGCAAAAGGGCTTCCAGCCTCTCCACTGTATCTTCTAGACCAGTAATATAGCTGAAGATTCCTATTAAATGATGGACAATACTCAACTAATCCACCTACGCTTTGGGGGGTCCCCGAGGTGTCGAAGCCTCGCTGAAAAGTCAAATCGTAATCAGATGTTTATCGTGAAGGGCGCTATGGCTGGATACATAAAATAAACAACATACAGGTAGGTGCAAGGCTTCTTCATCTGCAAACAGTTCGAGCAGATGTGGTCTGGCATCTTGGGACCATCGCACTTCGTTTTCCGTCGTCGGCATGCATCACAAGCTCTGTCAATCTTGCGCTTCTTGTTCGTCCCAGTGGCAATATAGTCATAGTGGCTTTGGAGGCAAGTTTCAGGAGGGGGGGACTCGAGAATTCGACGTCACCAGAACATCCTAACCTTAAGTCGATAATATTTTCCGATGGACCTGAGTGTGAAGAGGAATAACTTGTGCTTTGCATCAAAGGTCTGTGTTCGGATCCACGATTGGCGTCCAGGAGCGCGTGGTCGGTGGCGCGCAGACAGAGCGACAGCTGGGACTTTATAAAGGCAGAACTAGTATCAGACAAACATCACAGACCTGTTGAAGGCTACGATGAGCAAACGTTAGACCAACAGGTGATTCACGTGAGCCCAATACTAGCTTGATAGTTTTAGTCGATCGACACCCGTTCTCCATTTAGTAATAGTGGTTGTCAAGCCAGTGGACGTTTGCATCATGCATGCCAGTCTCTTGCGGTCGCTAGACGACAACAATTACTTTGAACCAACAAATCTAAACCGCAATACAGTCCAGTCTTCCAAATCCAAACATCAAAAAGACTTTCCGACCTTCGTGCATCAGGACATTAGTGCATGTGAACGTAGTGGCAGTACTCGGAAGGGATCGACGCATTTTGTGGAGAGCATCGCTTACGTAATTGATTACACATTGGATACCTCGCGGATACTTGGCCCTTCAACTTCTTGACATCATACGTCCAAAAATGCTGCGTGCACCCTCTGCGATTTGCCGTAGTGCAACCATTCTATCCTTCCGCCGAATGGCGTCGACCAATTTAAACCGTGCTGCACCCCCTCCATTACCACGAGAGCAGCAGCGGGAGTTCGAGGAGCTCCAGAGGAAGGCACAAACTCCTCTCGCCCCTTCAAACGTGTCCTCAAATGCCCAAATCGAGGTAGAGCTGGCCATGCACCCAGATGCCCGCAAGCCCATCAAACCTGAATTTGATGGCGAGGTCAATCCTATAACTGGGGAGGAGGGCGGTCCAAAGCGAGAGCCGGTTAGGAACTGGGGAGGTGATCCAGGAGGGGATTGGAGCTTCAAAGGCCGTGTAACCGATTTCTGAAGTAGTTGAGGGGTGTTGGTCAAAAGGCAGCATAGAGAGGGAGGCGAGGAATAACTCTTCAGAAGTTCAAACAGACACGCATATCATCGGTCTGGCGCATTCAAACAGTCATTCGTACAGTACACGCTTGGCCAGCGATACTTGAATTGCTAGATATTTCTATGCACCGAACTGGGACTTGCCACATTCCCGACCACGAAATTGGCTACTCGTGGACAAGAAGCAGAGTCTGAAGATCCTGCAGGTCTGGCGTTTTGACTCACTTATGGTATTTACTGGATGAGAACAGATCTTACAAGGTACATGACGGCCGTAGGAAGGACAGACTTTTGGAGGATGAATGATAATATACAAGTATCCAAATTACCGTCTGATACCCCGTGCTGGTGGTGCAACACCGCGACCGCGACGAGCTGGACAAGGAAAAGGTCAGCAATGTTTCACGTACAAGTTGACGACGAAGCCAGTTACCATTTGCTGGAAAGAAAAACATGACATTGAGCATTCCATAAAACAAGAAAATACTAAGTTTGGGAACATACCACGCATGATCGTGGCGCGTCCACGCGCCGTACCAATACCTCTCCCTCTCATTGCGTTTGGTCCCACTCGTTTGAACCTAGAATGTCGAGTTAGCGTAGATCAATAAGAATGGAGAAAGAAAGATCTCGAAGACTCACATCGGAGCATTTTGTAACATATCTGGAACTATAAAGAACCGCACCATACTCCCTCGAATATACACTTGATCTAATTGAGATACACGGCCATCGCGCCCAGTTACAGTGATATCTTTCAATGAAATATTCAAGTTATCTTCGGCTAGCCAGGACGAAAAGATTTCAGCGCTGCATATAACTGAAGTGGAAGAGGGCGCACCTTCTGCGAGTTTTCCCCGATAGAGTTGTCCTGTCTTCAATTCGACAGTGATGATGTGTCCCAGGGATTCGTGTAACAGCTTTACGGGCACTCCAAGACCTGCCATTGTGGTGTTGAAGGTGTTGAGATGAAGATGGTCTTCGAGGGCTGTGGGAAAATACTGTAATTCCAAATAGTAACAAACAGAGGCATAGTACTACACGATTGCAGAGGATTGAACTTGTGATTTCATATCGCTTTCGTTATTCAGCAACGTTGCAGATGACAATACAATGAGAATGTGTAAAGGTATCCATCCATCCGGAGACGGTCGTAACAAAAAGCCCTGGTATAAATTGATGCTTAGGATTTTTCTTCCAGATCGGAGAGGAATGCGACCCAGGTTTTCTTGTCAATGACACCCTCAACTACGATGTATGTGAGTTTTTCCGCCGTAGTTCACCGGGACGAAATGACGTACATAATCCTTCGGTATCTGTGACCACAACGTAACGTGCACCAAGCTTGGAAAAAAATTGATGGACCATTTCCAACGGAGAATTAGATTGAACAGTCAAAGGAGCCTTCATAGTGGTCAACGGATGAAGGAAAACTCATGATACAGTCACAGACCTGGTCCATATAATCGCTGAGGTCAAATAGATCCTTAGATCGTTCAAAATCCTCCGATAAGGACGAGAACGAAGAAGCTGCCAGATTGTGAGAATATGTCGTATGGAAGTGCACTTCATCTTCAGCGTCGTCAGCCACGATGCCTAAAATTGCGCTCAGTGAGTTTGCTTGAAACAATATGGGAATGGCGCACTGAGAGCATGTTCCAGTTCGTTGGCTCCGATATACCCAACCATTCTCATCCCGTCATCGTTGACATCCCTCCGAAGAATAGGGAATCCGCTATCATCATTCCCAGACGCTGTCAATTTGAGTAGTTGATCCCGCAAACTCATTACAGTGTTCTTCGTGTCGAGTTTGATCACCTCAATATCACGAGCAGTCTGTAGAGATCGATCCAGAGGAGTTAGATCGAGTCGCAAGATCGAGTATTCTTGATGTTCTTACCACATCGTTGATTTGGAGATTGCCCCACAAATATTCATGCTTCGAATCGAGGTAAGGTAATTGGGTGAGCTCAATCACAAGATCATATATTCCCTTCGGCTCTAAGGCATCCGCGACAGTTTTGGCTACCAGGACCGATAGCATGACTGGCACAGCATATGTCAGCGTGTCGGTGAGCTCGAACATAATGACGGCCAGTGACACGGTGGTTCGCTTTTCAAAGGTATTAATGTGTAAGTGTGAACTAACATTTTGGTTGACCACTTACTGTGACTCCAGACAACGTAGCTGCTGCTCCAACCATCGCGTACAATCCGGGTATGATACCTAGTCACGCGATGTCAAGAAAATCATGAAAGCTTTGGCAAAACACCTTACAGTCCATGTCACCACCGCAAGCAGAAAACATCGCTGAACCCGGTCGCTGCCATTGCAACCATTGCATCACTATACCCATGACTCGGCCAGCACATGCACCAACGCCGAGGGAAGGTATAAAGATCCCAGCAGGGACTTTGATTCCGAATGTAACGACCGTTAGACCCGCTTTGACGATCATCGCCACCAAAATTGCGTTAATAATGGGCCAGATCTTCTTCAAGGTACTAGGATCCAGAACACACAAATCAGAGTGACTGTTTCCGGATCCCGTGCGACATTCAGCGAATAGACTGTAAACAAGTTCCGTGCCGCTCATTCGGGTGTAAGGATTTATGAAGCATAGAACCGATGTAATAAATGTGATCTAAGACACTGATAAGTAGAAAGTAGAGTGACGTTGAGGGATGAGGCTTACAAGTAGAACTTCCAAGATCGGGTGAGTCTTGAGCCAGGTCTTGTTGCGGACATGCTTACTCCATGAATGGTTAAGCTTGGAGAAATAAGCACCGTAGACACCCTGGGAAAAGATAATCGATTTACGTGGAAGGGACACGAAATGAAAACGTACTCCGAATACCCCGAGGAGGACAAATGGGAAGAGCTCATATGCATGCCAATCCTAAAGAATATAAGAGAAGGTCAAAATTGATTGAAGAAGCGTTACCTTATCATAGGTGACTTGGAAAAGTACGAGCTTTCCTGTTCCGAAAGGATCCAGCATTTTGAGAGTTATGGCAGCAATCATGGCACAAAAGAAGCTAAAACACAAGGGGTCAACCGTGGATATCGTCACCGTGTCGATTTGCTAACCTTCTCCACATGACCTAAGACATAGCTTTGAATTACTGGTGAACAGTGTCAAGTTGACCTTACTAACTTTGGGAGGGAAAAAATACGAGACTTCTTCTAAGCTGAACAAAGTACCTCCAATGGGAGCACCGAATGCCACAGCGACCCCAGCTGCACACGCTGCACTAAGAATTTCGCGACGTTTGGCTAGATGACAATTTAGGATCCTTGAGAACATCACAAGTGAGATATTCACCTTCATTGTTCTCATACTTGCTGAAAAAACGACTGACAATATTACCAACACAGCTGGCAATGTGCACAAATGGACCTTCTTTGCCAAGGGATAGGCCAGATGCAACAGAGAGTGCGAGCCCGACTGCCTTTGTGAAGAGGGTGCGGCCACCGAGGTAACCGTGGATAACAAAGCCTGGAGTGGATGATAAGGGAGTGATCAGACAGGAAACTGGACACACCACCGCACCGGAAAGGATCGTTTTGATTTCGGGGATTCCACTTCCTGCAGCCTGGCACGATAGAGTTCAGCCAAGTCCAGATGAGGAGAAGCGCCAGGCTAGAGGAAATGGACATACGTAGTACATGACCTTTCTCTTGGATAAAGGCGCGGTTGCGTGATCTTTACCGTCATTGGTCGAACCGGGGAAGTCGGGAGCCAGAACGCCTGACTCTTTGCGAGTTACAAAAGTAGTAGAGTTGGTCAAATAAATTGTGAGGAGGGAAGATGTCAGAGCCAGGGAGAGCTAGAGGCGTGAATGAATGATGTGATTGAAGACAAGCGGCCTATTGAAACTCACGGCGATGAGGGCATATGAAATGTATTCGGTTGCATCTGCACGAATACCACTTTCTCCTTTGACGAAGACGTCGGCCCACGTCTTCCATTCGTCACAAGTGACCTCCTTAGCGTAGAGGAAGGCGCCATGCTGCACGCTGTGAATCTCGCTGACATTCGGGCAGCAGAAACGCTTCGCCTTCCACCATGAGTCGCGACAATATCCTTCCTTGGTATCAAACAACCACAATTCGCTTCGTACGACAAGAAAGGCGACAACTGCAGTGAGGAAACCGACGATTGTAACGACAATCCATCCTAGGCTCTTGTCGATAGCCAACCGAATACGAGCGCGAAAGGATTTGCGCCTTCTCAGACGCGAAAAACGTACGGAGTCCTTGATGGCATCATGTAGCCAATCGATAGAAGAGAAAGACGAGTACCAAACGCGAATACCGTTGATCTTGGCGTCAGCGTCCGGTTCTACGTCCTCCTTCAGTGGAGTATCGTACGAAGAAATGGGACGCTGAAGGCTTAATCGAGAGAAAGTAAGGTCTTTGAAGCCCGCACTGGGAAGTGACGGTGTTCTGTGGAGAAAGTTGAGGTTTCGAAGTGGTGATACCCCGCGGTGGGTAAGGTCCAGGCGACGACGAGAAAGTGGTAGTGTGCCGTACGAGGCTCCTCTTGATTGTAACGACGTATGCTCTGTGGGTGTCAGGTCCTGGGTATTGAGGTTCGTAGGACTTTCTGGATGGCCTGATTCACCGATGGTATTAACGATATTGCTGCTCCCAATGCGTAGAAGTCGTTCACGACGCCAGGCTGTGGATGACGGTCCATCCGAAGGTCCGTCGTTCCCTGGTGCCGGACTACTGGGCATTGGAAACTACGGCGGATCCAGGAGTAGTGCGAGTCGTGGACGACAGCGAAGGAAGGACGACAGCGAAGGAAGAATAAGAGGCTTAGCCGACCTTGGCCATGACCCACAACTGTTAAGTAACACGCAGAGGATATACTTATAAGGAAATTTGAAGACATTTTCATGACAATTCCATGCAATTAGACGAACAATTCAATCTACGGTGATACTCAAGACTTCTCCACGTCTCCTGCTACGCCAGCTGTGTTATTACTGTTGGGCAACGAAGAGTCTGCTGCTGAGTAGCCCGGAGTACCAGAGCTACTTCTGGACATCAGCGAATTCAAAACCATTGCCAATCCACTCATTTGAGTAGACTGAAGCAATGAAACATTAATCTCTAGGCTTAACATTGTACCATTCGAGGACGATCCTCGAAGCACAGCCGGAGGTTGTGGGTGACCATTTGGAGGAAGTGACGTGGCCGGGACGGGAACGATACCTAGGGCATGGAGGGCAGGTAAAGATGCAACTGGAAGCTGAACAGGTATGGCAACACTTGTTTGAGAGGGTGCATAGCTCGTGGAAGGATGCGTCGGTGCTGGTGGTGCTGGAGAAACAGAAAATGTCGAAGTCGAGCTGGATTGTATCGGGGTGCCGTATAGTTGAGTGTATGCATAGGGATACGCGCGATAATACTGTGCCTGCACGCTAGGCGAAGGTACGGGTGTCGGCCCATAGTACATCGTACGAGCTGAGTTCGCCGCCATTCGTTTCTCCTTTTCCCTACGTTCCAACTCTGCACGGGCAGTTCGGAGCTCATTGCTGAGCATATTCGTTTCGGACCTCTCATCCTCGAGCGTTGCTTGAGCAATGAAAATTGCCTGATCATCTGGAGCGGGTCGCTAAATGTGAAGTTCACGTTAGCCCAACGACCGCGGGGAGAAGATGTACAGTTTGCGTACTTTCCCTGACCGAATTTTGACATTGAATAATCTCTTTTGCAGGGCCTCGCGTCGCTTGAAGCAGTCTAGCGAAAACTGAGTGTCTGAAAAGCAATGAATACAGCTTTGAGGAAACCAACAAACAATCACACCTGCGATATCATTTCTTAGCTCGTCCTCAGTGGCTTTTCCTTTCCCCTTTCTTGCTGTCAAGAGCTCCAAATCTTCCTTCGGCTGCTGGAAGACATGATATGGTAGCAGCCTGTTCACGACGTCGATTGTATCGGCAAACGGTGTGTCTGCATCAGGAGAGAGGACAGCAAAGTGGTCTTTCGTTAGACGGGACACGAATCTGACGAAAGGGCGGATAAGCAAGAATCTGACACAAAATAAGAGCTTCTTCATGCCTTGCGCTGGTTGTATTCACAAGCTCTTGCTCCTCTGGAGTCCTTTTCTTCAGATGAGATGGACGTTTTGAAGATGTAGCAGAGTGTGTAGTATATTGCCCGTTTGGTTGCTGAACCTGCCGTGTTGACGGACCCGCGAACGGTGTGTCTGTAGATGGCGCAAGAGTGCGTGAGGTAGTAGCGCTGGATGCTGTTGTGGCGTTTCTGGACTGTTCCAAGGAACTTGACGTGGATTGAATAGAAAAATTCGAGGAAACGACTTGCGACATTTATCGCTTGTTTTGTTATGCTTTGGACAATCTGAAGCCCGTGACCTCAACTTTTCCTTCAGGGCCGGCGCAATGGATTCGATGAAATATTCTGAGCAACTTTCGGTATGCACTGGATGTTGCCCTTGACCTCCGTAAAGTAAAGGGTTCTATTGTAATGATGACGAATCGGTGGTCATGGTTCCTGCCGCCGAGTCTATGGTCTGGTTATCAACCTCCTTCTGTATTATGGCGTATGCCTGAGCCTGTGCCTCTGCAAATTGCCGATTCAGAATGGTGGCTTTCACAGTTTTGAGCAAGTCTGATGCCCGGCCAACATCCTCCGCATTGCTCCCTGCCACCCTCTCCAGGTAGTCTCGGGCGAGTAGTAAGTCTCCGTTGGGTATTCGCATCTGGTACTCGGCGACCTCCAGACTTGACTTGGCATAGTCTTGTATAGGACGAACTAAATTGACAAGGAAAACAAAGTTTGCAGAGTTCAGTGCCGGTGTCAACATAGAAACGAGCCACTTAACGATCAGCTTGGCATACTTCCACTACTCTTCGATGATAGGCTACCGCTTCTGCGGGTTCTTCCAGCATGCGATGGAGCCTTGCCAGTTTTAAGTTGATGGTGATTTCGTGAGGATCTGCCGGAATCAGGGCATGTTTGAGGCATTCGACAGCTTCCCGAAGCCTAAAAAGCAAGCAAGTAAGAGTATTCTCATGCTGTGTTACCGATGCGATAAAAATGAAGCGTACCGTCCAATTTCTTCGTAACACATTCCCTGCGCTTGCCACAAGCGAACGTCATACGGCCTGTGCAAGCATACTGAGCATTAAAAAAAAAGCTATGGCATAAGAGCAGATGATACCGTAAGGCAGTAGCATGTTGGTAGTAATGCAGAGCGTAATGGTGCATACTTAGAAGTTCATAGGCCTGACCTAAGCCATACCATGCCCTGTAGTCCTTACGATTTACATCTATTGCTATTAGCGAGATCCAAAATCCTCAACAACAGTGCAAGCGTACCCACGGCTCGACGATAGGCTTCGATAGCTGCATGCGAGTTTTTCATCTCAACGTATTCATGCCCCATCAAAGTCCATGCAGATAGGTAGGTCCGGTCGAGCTGAGTCGCACGTCGGAAATATTTCACCGCTTTCTCATGCTCAGCCCTGAGCGAGTAGTGATTGCCTGGAGAAAAGAAATGACCACATGCTTAATGGTCCGAAAAACCGGTAGCATACCAACAAGACAACACACTTCTGGCCGATCTTTATCCAGTGCCAGAAACTCGTGGGCCAGTCTGGACAGTTTAAGGCGGTTATCTGTGACATATAGGATGTTGGAAAAAACGTCAATGTCGTCGATCCGATGCGGGTCCAATGTCAATATCCGTTCGAACTGCACCTCAGCTTGGCCGAAGTCTGAATAGCACGATTATCATCAAAAAGTCGACGGAAGGTATACGATGACTTGCCATGAAGGTGATAAAGGACGCAAGCACGAAGGCTCATTATCCAAAGATTGTTCGGGAAAAAGTCATGGCCTAAAAGCCGGTCACAAAGACCAAGTTCGTGATCCGAGGGATTGTGGAGTTCGTTTAATGTTTTGATTTGAAACATCTGCACCAAGGGATGAGTTGGCGGCAAGGGAATCAACTGAAGAAGAGACGACAGCTGTGAATGTTACAACAGTTAGCTTCATGCCTTGAAATTGACGTGCCAGAATGACCTCTTCGCCATCACCAATACAACTGCCCAGAAGCGCCCATGCTGACCAGTTCCAAGGAAAACCTGCAATCGATAGAAGAGCATTCTCAATCGATTCCTCACGCCGTGAAAGTCGCGAAAGAAATAACGCCTTCCTAGAAAGTACTCCGATTTGACGGAGTAATAAGACGTCCAGAATCCAGACTTACATGAACAGAAGCCACGGATCTGTGACATTTTTGACCTGCTCGAGGAGCTCATTCAGAGAGGAGTTAACCGGAACTGGGGGTTGGTGGCGATTATCTGACTGTCATGTATCAATGTAAATGAAAACTGAACATAAGGAAAGGCTTACTGTCAAGTTTATGCCAATCTCGCTGGGCTTTCTTTTCAGACGCCTCGTTTCCCGGTGTTAATATTTGATAGGTGACATGGATGAGCTACACGACTCACTAGGAATTGGCTATAAATACTCAAGAAGCGAGCCTTAGAGCTCGTACATTCTTGTAATAAGTGTACAGCACGTTTAAATTCTCGAGCTTCAAGGCATGCACGAGCGGTCACAAGAACATCTTCGTCTTGGTACTCTAAATCTGTTTCCATGGCGCGAACATCCGGAGTTTGGGTTATTAGCAGTGGAGCATGTGGATTGCGAGCGGGCGTGGTTGGTATTGATGGCTGGGTCAAATTTTGGGTAGGGACAGGTGATTCTTCCGTGAATGATGCAGAGGGCATTGGTGATCGTGACCGCGCCGGAGTCGACGTTGAGAACCCAGACGCGGAAAGATGAGAGGAGGAACGAGCTGCTCTTCGTTTTGCCAGTGGGATTGCAAGGTGCAACTCTGATACCCTGCAAAGCGGAATGACGGCGGCATCAAAGGTCTATTCTTTGCACGTACCACTTGGACGCCACAGAAAGCCCTCTCTCAGAGCATTCTTTCATGGCGCGTCTTAGTTCTCCAATGAGATGCGCATCTACATTTACAACTGCAGCCATTCTTTATCGAAACACGAGCACAACTTCGTTCAGATATTTGAGGATTGCATCCGCTGATCACTTTAGAAAGTCCTGTTTTCTTCATAGTTAGCGATAAATGTTTGATTTTTGTTTTACAATACTAACGGAGTACCGATGTCCAACAAATGCAACTGATGCAACCTAGTCCAGGGTTGAACTTGAGAAGAAGAGGCAAAGTAGAGGCAGAAGTGAACTCAATTGTGTGACTCTCCAGTGACACGAGGGCACATGATTTTGCGTAACATCTCTCACTCCGACAGATGGTCACAAAACACAAGACAGTTGACCCTTCCTTGATACAAAACTGAGGCTGCACTACCCGAACGAGTCCTTGCTAACTCTGCACAGCTTCGACCTTATTGAAACCGTCGACGTCCGTTTCCTGTTGATAGTCTCAGATATGCTTTCCGCTTTCCTCGTCTGCCTCATCGTCTTGGGATGTCTGCTTCGTTTCTATTTGATTCTGCCAAGCAGGAGTCGAGCTCGAAATCAGAAAACGCGTCTTTCAGAATCATGCAGTCTTGCAGTTTTTCTAGGTTCTGGTAAGTAACGTATCATAGTCATAGTCAGCAATCCACAAGTAATGCGTTGTCGCAGGCGGTCATACGAGCGAAGCCCTTGCTCTTGTCTCTGCCCTCGATTTTTCCCGATATTTTTCTCGCACGTATATCATCAGCGAAGGTGACAATCTCAGCGCGCAGAAGGCAGTGGCACTGGAATTGGTCAAAACTGCCAAGATCGCCTCGCCCAAGGTATGTCCGGATCTTCTTCCGACCTTCTTCGCATCTTCGACGATTTCATCAGAGCAGTGCCTATCAACATTCGATTTTGACGATCCCTCGTGCTCGCCAGGTCCACCAATCGCTTTTGACCATGCCGCCTACGGCGCTTCTTTCGCTCATGACATGCCTCTACTATGTGATGGTTGCTCCTCAATTATTTCCAAAGCCTAGTCGACGCGTGTTCGCGGATGTCCTATTACTCAACGGTCCCGGTACTTGTGTTGTCTTGTGCATTGCAGTGTATATCTCAAAAGTAGGTCTCGGGAAATACTGATTTTCACCAAGGTTAACTTTCGTATAAACAGTTCTTTGGACTACCGGCCCCACAGATCATTTACGTCGAATCCTTTGCCCGCGTGCAGAATCTATCTCTCTCTGGCAAGATTTTGCGCCCACTGGTGGATAGGTAAGCCAGTTGAACCTTGTCTACCGTAAGTAGATTCCACTCCACGTCTGTTTAGGTTTATCGTACAATGGCCACACCTCCTGTATGACCGGGGTCGAGGCGAGTGCAATGGTTGGCTAGTTTGACGTATCAATTGTAGTTTTGGAGATTTGATCTCGAGTAACATTCTCGGAGAGGTCCTATAGGTGCCTTCGCCGTAAAACCACCCGACATCTCTTGCTGGTATGCTGATGTTCCTCAGTACCTCAGGACTCAGATTTGTTGCAAACCATGACAGGTGGTGCGACAGAAAGAACCAGTCGACCTGATGTGTGAGCCGCTTGTCTTGATGAAGCTGCATTGTTTCGAATACTGATTCCCTTTCCTTCTTGGCATGTCAGAACGGCCGTTCTTCTACTTCTTGATTTTTGGTGAACATAATTCTCGATTTGGCATAGAAATGGTTGCGGTGAGAAGTGCAGACCTCACCTACCGCTTGCATTTGTCCCCAGAACAGTATGTTATCTCGCTACCACCTCAACTAACATTTCCGACAAGGATCCTATATTCAGAGTCTCAGCAAGAAATATTTCAGTACAGAAGGAAAAGGATTGCAGAGAAAACTATGGTTAAACGAGAAAATGAATCTTCGAGGTAGCATGGGACTTGTGGGGCCTTATTTCCTTGTCCACCTGTCTTCGCCACTATTTCCACCTCGTTTCGGGCTGGCACTGCGCCCGCGACCTGCTTCTCTTTTGCTTGGCTCCCATCCACCGCCACCACCCTCTGCCTTCTGTGGGTTTAGCCGCCGCTCCAGTCTCTGACCGGCTCGCAAAGATGACACCAGCTCTTTCGAAGCAAGTCTAAGATGCATGAAGTTGCAAAAGCCTCCGCGGTTGCATTCCCCGTTCTCATTCTGCCGACAGCACGCTTCGCGAAAATCGGTAACGGGAGACAGTTCGGCGTAAAGTGGTCGCCCTGCGAGGCCATCAGCGGTAAATCACCAAAAGGAAAACATTCCCAACATACCTGCATACCACCGTTCATTGCAGTTATCCACTGCTGCTTGGGCCTCCGTTTCCCACTCATAACGGGCATACACATTACCAATCAAGTGGTCACCCACATTGTCGCATACCTATCGGGTAATTTCATTCAGCACCCAGCCGATCCCCAAATCAGAGCCTACTTACATGTAACTCGAGAAGATGTCCAAATTTTGCCAATTCGCAATACAGATCTTCATAGACAGCATCAAAACCCTCTTGTAGTTCCTTTTCCGTGAGTTTGCAAACGGGATCGTGCGCAGGATTGTGATATACATTAGGAAGTAGAATGGTCTGGGAAAATGGAGGTTTGATGTGTTTGCGCGAGCATCGATCTCCGTGACGGCAGGCTCCAATCTTGGCAGGTGCAGATTTGTCAAGAATCGGAAGAAAAAGAGGAGGAGAACAAGGCACACTTTGTAGTAGAAAGAGCAATTAACACGGTCTTGCTCAGTTCCAAAAATATTTGCCTTGCAGATTAGAAAGGGTGGTCGTAAGTAATGAAACAGAATGTCCATGGAAGACTTACTAGATGCGAGGCCATTGCAATCCGTTAAGTACAATGAAAATACAGACGAAGGACGCGCTGGAATGGGCGCCAAGTTGGTTGAGTTCAGAAAAGTCGGTGCTGACCAACCCCGCCATGTCGGAGACTGATGACCGAATTTCTAGCTCCGCTCCATAGTATTGAATATTTCACACGGCGTTCTTGACTTGACGAACATAGGGATCAGAATTCATCGGTTCCAACCAAGCTCCAACTTCCAGTCTTTCGGGGTGAGTTTCAAGCAAAGTTCATGCAAAACTCTTAATAAAAGAACGGTCATTCAGGTAATACAGCATATGCTTACTCCCTTGTGAAGAAGATTGATTAACCATCCACCCGCAGACTTGGATCAGCCTCACACAATATTCTGACTGTCACCTAGAATTGATCACCCATCGACAGCTCTTCCGTTCAAATCTGTACCTCTGATGTCAATGCTGGACCTCTTTTGAGCATATCAGCGCCTTTCCCCGGTCGTCTCCGAAGCTCTGTTACGTATTATATGCACACTGCCCCGACTCCAAACTGTATCGAACAATATGAGGATCACCGGTCGACTTTATCGCAGATGATGTGATGATACGGTGCATTCTGATACTTATCTCCTTGGACGCTTCCAATGATACGTGGAAAGAAGGGTTCTTGTGGCTTCGCGTTCTTTTGCTACAGGGCCTGCTTGAACTTGACGCCAGGAGAAACTTTCGGCGAAAAATGTTATCGTCTCTGACTGAACACTTCGTGACGCATCATAGGACAAATTTTATATGTATAACAGTTCCTTTTGTTTTTGTTTCCTCGGGACCTCGATCAATTTTTAGGCGACGCATTGACGAAGAGCCATCGAGCCATTGCAGGGGACTCACTCGTCGTGCTCTTTCAAAGCCCTCTCTCTTCTTTACCAGCACCGCTGGCCATTTGACCACACGAAAGTACATCTTCTCGGGAGCTACTTGAGAGGAGGCTCCAGGTTCTTGTCCTCAGGAAATCAGTGGCTCAATTGCCTCAAGGGACCACCCCATCTACTCCGTTGGGGAATAACCATCACACCTTAAATGCCTTTTGGAGTGACGGCGACATATTTATTTTTTTACTCATAGGCAGATTTTATGAAGAACCTGGCCTTTTGCTACTGAAGACAGCTTCAACGCAATGTGATCTGTTATTGACGTATGAATCTTAAAGACGCTTGGCAATCCAGCCATCGGTTTATCCGCGGTGTAAACTGATTCTTCGCCATTGCTGCCTGATTCCAGACAACGGAGGCCGACAATTGACACGGAACGCCAAAAAAACTACTTTGCCAAGAAACTCTCGTAAATTCTCGACGTCTAGGGATCTTTGAATCCTTGTTATTCGATATACAGATAAGCATGCAACTGCCAAGACCGTCGGAAGTCATCGCCATTTGGTTTCCAGAAGACCAAACCTGTCGACCATCTCACAGCCAAGTACAACTTATCAAGATACGTAAATCCCTTACGAACAATTCGACCGGAGGTTATATTCATATGAATGATGAGAGGGAAGAGTACTATTCTAGCATAACGGTAGACAATTATCTTAATAACGACTATACTCGTCGGGGTGGTTCCCAAGACATGAACGAATCATCGCAAGGAAACAGGGCACTGAGAGCGGGCTGCATCAAGTCCCACGATCTCGAACTATCTAGTGAACTTGTAGATTGAGAAGATGGTCGGCGAGGGCTCAGGTTGTACTGCTGAGTCGAGGAGAAAGGGGTTGCCGCTGCATCGATCAAATGGAAACGCTCCTGGGGGTTTGACGACCGGTCTTCTGGCGAGGTCATGATGTTCCCAAGAGCATTGCTATCGGCAGAAACGGTGAGGCCCAGGTAACAAGGATTGGAAAGAAAGGACCTACGTTGTGAATGTATCAAGATCGGAAATGTGTTGGTTGAGGAGACAGTTTGAGCCCATATGATGGCTGGCTGAGTGAGCGAGAATATCTGCAGCCTTTCGAAGACGGATGGAGAGTTCTAGGACGACATTGTAGTTCATGGACTCGTGGAGGCAACCGCAATGACCGCCGTGTTGCTTCATGACACAAGATTCATCAGCGTGGCTGTTTTTAAACAATCCGTAACTGCTTTCATCGCTCCCCGCCAAACCAGGGTATGCAAGAAATACAGAAGCCAAGTCAAAGTCTGGGGGAAGACCCGTATGCGCATTAAGCGCGACATGGGGCTGACTGTACTCGTCAGCTGGTGTCGTGAGGGAAGGCGACGGCGTGCTCTGCAGTGATGCATAGGAAAATGGTGATTGAGATGATGAAGCCCGGCGTCCCACATGCAAAGGGACATGCGGATATATGTTCGATGAACTCGTTGTTGGATAACGCAGATAGCGCATAGTGTAGGCTGTGTCCCCTCTATCAGATGAAGCTGAAGAACTTGGCGGGAACAGCGCGTCTGCATAGTCTTGTGGATCGCTTCCTCCGGTGGACTGCGAGTGAGAGCTCCAGCGGTCGAATTCCTTCAGGTTGCTTCCTGGTTGAGATCCACGGGGGTGTGTTTTTTTCTTCAGCTGCGGAGATGGTGAGAAGAAAATAGCGGTGCGATATTAGGCAAGTTTACCTCGCGAATGACACTTTCGAGTTCGGCAACACGTTTGAGAAGACGTGCGCTCTCGTCCTGCGACTCAGGTCTTTGACTGGGATCATCGACTTCATAGACGCATAAACCAGTCTGACCGAAACTTTCAATAATATGTGAAGTGGCACTGAAAAGTTGCACAAACCAGACCAAGTTGAGTGCAACGCGCACATGCGGGACGTTTTTTGTCGCACTGAGTATCACGTTAATTCAAGAAATAATGGAAAATAAGATATTCGTCTACTGTACCATGCGCTTCGACGTGTGGCAGTTAAGACATGATTGAGTAGTTCGGTTACGGCGTCTTTTGGGAGTGTTTGGAAGGGTTGGAATACACAAATGTTCTAGACACTTACCTCTTACGATGGTCGCCGTCAGGGGCAGGGTTCGAAGACGCATTCCTCTTGGAATGGGATGAGGTTTCGGAGGACATGGTCAAGATGTAGGCCAATTGTAACTTGTTAGGCTGAATAGTTGGACAGAAACAGGCCCATGGTATTTATGTGGATGTTGGTGTCTCCCCCACGAGCTACGAAATAGGAAGAATCCTCCATAGAACAACCTTGTGAATTGAACGCGTCGAGATGGGACTCCATGTGGATAGCCAGGATAGGCAACCAAGGGAAATTCAAGCCTCCAACCTATCCATCACGTCGGGAGAGACCTAATGAGTATTGAACCTCGTATACGTGAGAAACCTTACTTTATCTACTTCAAGTGAGATTCACTGACCTGGTCAAGCTTCATGCCTGTTCCTTTTTTGACCACAAACGAGTCAGGCAGGTCAGAGAAGCACCATCTAGCAAATATGCCTCAAATTTCAAACTAGATCCGAAAGTCACATCAGGTCGACAGGAACGGGCAGTTAAAGATGCAGCTTTATTCAGCGATGTTCCACGAAGTCCGACGATGTTGCAATCCATCGTGTTAAGGAAACCTACAGTACTTACTACATGTGGATCTCAGTCCTTGCCCCACGGGACCATGGCAAGCTGGGTCCTGGCGCCCAGCCGATCATCGAAGGTCGTTGCGCGGAACTTAGTGAAGAACGCCAAGGAATATAAGATAAGATTGTGAGGCGATCGATCAAAGGTGAAGATGGCTTTGTACCTTCGCGGAATCACATTGTTACAAAATATAATAAGAGGAAGTGGGAGGGTGGGCCTCAGAATAATTCAATGCCTCTGGTGCTAATAGAAGGAATTGAGTTATCAGTGAAAGGACGGGGATGAGGAGGAATCTCCGTACCTAGAAGAGGGATTGAGTTATGGGGAAAGGACCAAGGATCCAAACCCACAGACAATCCCTTTTCTAGGTTTTCCGTGTTCACCTAATAATCTCGTCCTCCTTGGCCGCTTGGAACTTGGAACTAACTGGGAACGAAACGGGCTGGAATATCAGCTACCAATAGTGACGACCTACAGTCACACATCCAGGTATTTTACGCTTACTATCCGCCAACATTGATACGTGGATCTTGGATTTCGCTCACAAATACCAAACACTGGGTCCATCAGTGTCCAACGCTCTGATCAGTCTTGTCTTGGGCTTTGCTTTCGGTGATAATATCGCCTTACATCCGTGGGTCGTTTGAGAGAGGTCAGGCCACAGTGACAACCAAAAGCTTCCTTCTCAGACGTCCACCCTTTCTTGACCATCTGGACAGTCCTTACAACCTCAGCGGCCAACTTCTCCAGGAGTTCTATGAGTCCTATCCGGAGTGTTACAATGGGACGCTGTGGATTCTCGATAAAGAGTGGTTTCCGACGATAAATCCAGCAGGTACGCAGTGTTTGCCTCAGATCGCGGTCTTTAAGGGGATTCAACCGTGATACAGGAATAGAACAACCGCCGATCTTGATAATATTGTCGTCTTTAATTAAGATCTTCAAATCTACATAGGACAGTGAACAGCTTGGCCGATGGTCTAGGTTCGCCAAGAAAAAAGAGACCAGTATTAAAGCTGCTGCGTAACGACCACAGCTTTCCTTTCCCTCAGTAGTATTACTGTACGCTTCACTCAGCGAAATTAGGAAAATAGCTCGTCTGTGCTCACTCAACGTCTCGTGGATCGGGGTCCGCTGTTGACCATGTCAACGTTGAAATGCATACGTGATACTTGACGATAAATCGCGGTGTCCGAAACCGTCATATACTATCACCAAACCTAATATTTTCCCGAATATGTCATTTTCGTCTGGTGATCTGGAAATGGCCTTGTCAAGTCTTGTCGTAGGTGAAAGCTTCCCGAAATCCTTTTGTCAGCAAGATGCCGACGGTACTCGATGCCAATCGAAGAGCCTCACGGTACGGGTACGCGTGTTGACCGGCGGAAAGACTTTTCGGTGGGATCTTCCTTCTGAGCACAAATGCTTGGCCTTTTCGAAGTGCTCGCCGTTGTTCATCCCCGTCCGCACCATCTGGCATCCCAAAAGAAGTCCCAGGGCGGGCTCTGTTGGCGCCCTGTGGTCGATATCGTTGCCGCCCCTTTTACCAGGCCACCCCATTTTACCTGCTGGCTGGAGTATGGATTACTTTCTCATGGAACGCAGCGAGACAGGAAAAGGTTATAAGTGGACGGATGCTTTTGAAGTAGATGCTTTAAACATATGTACAGTATTACTAGTAGATAGATAGATAGGCGACGGCCTCTCGCGTTGTGGATACTTCATACAGGTTGAACAGACTGACTTTCCACTTAGGCGAAAGCGCTCCCAATTCCGCCCAAAAGAGTAATCCACCAGGCACGATACAAGGACATCCAACCCTCCTCATCAATAATTCTCTTTGCGCAGTCGATCAAGCCTGAGTAGGGATCTGCTTCGTGCCTCAGGCTATTTTGAATGATGCCCAGTAAGTACCCGAATTGTTGGTGTTAAAGGAGAGTACTAACCCAATGACGTCCTCATCAGTTCCAGAAAATTCTGCCGTTTCTTCTGCATCACCTTCCACCTCCTGGGAAACTGAATTATACTCTGACGAGGCGTGATTCCGTTGTATTGCTAATCGTGTTGTTATTACCTCCAAAGGCGTGAGGATGGCAGTGCTGAGGCAGACTGCAAGGAGGTATATGGATAGTTTGACAAACGAAATGTCGGCATAACCTTGTTCGGATCGTTGCGAGAGTGCGGGAATCAGAAGGCGTCTAAGAGGTCCTAGGCCTAACACGACGATTGCGATATGAGAAACCTCGGCAGCAAGTAGGCCTGGGGTCAGGTAAAGAATCCAGGGACGTCGCAGTTCAGTCGGTGTCAACAAAATGCGCAAGTTGTGCATAAGCTGTAGGTATGGTAGTTTGTGCGGCGTTGTTATTGAACTGCGAAAAGGATGCATTTAGAAATACGGTAACATTCAGTGACGGAACGTGATACACGCACCGATACGTGAGGATCGCGGTGGGGAGCGAGATCAACATCATGACAACACTGTACACAAGAGTCCCCTGTATTGGCATAGCATTAGTTATTGAGAAACACCAGGTACAATAACTACATGCCAAGACTCCAGTTTCTGGTGGTCGGTAGGCTCCATGGCGAGTCTTTGGGGTATCCAAGAAGGACAAGATGAATAATGTGACAACCAGAGTGCTGAGCATAGTTGGCACTGTGAACTGTAGGCATTAGCTGCTTGGGCACGTGAAGAAGCACGACTGGAACTTGCTTAAACCCTTATACAGCCCCGCCCAACCCTGCCGACTGGTGAGACCACAGAGGTGTTTAGTTGAGGAAGACGAGACACACCTCAAGCCTGTAAACTCTCTTCATCATGCCAAAGTAAGAGCGTACAACAGGGCCAGTATGCGGTTGTGCACCGCCTTCATTATCGAGCTGGAGTCCTTTGGGATTATAGTTCGCCCTGAAGCGTACGAGAACACCTGTGAGTGGGACTATGACAACCAAGCTGAGGCCTAAGGTAGGGATGAGAAGCAAAAGCTCCAGGAGATCCATGGCGAGCGTCTGGAATGATATAGAGGGAACAAGACGGAGGGGCCACTGACGCTGACGAGTCTCAGGAGACTCATCATTGATGTTTCTCTACCACGTGCACCCAGAGTCCGCAGTTTGATCACAACCAACCAAGTGCCACTGCTTTGCCGCGCTGGCACATCTTTCCATCCATTTGCCATACTTACACCCATTTATACTGACAAATGCGTTCCATCCACAATAACTCTGGCGTAGTTCTTCTATCTTGATACTCCGCCTTTCTCTGATGCCACTCCGGGGATCCACATACTCTGGCCGTTCATTGTCAAACTGGCTTGCTCAGCATTCCAGCTGGTAAACTGGGGCAAAAGAAGAGGGCTATGCATACGTCCTTTGATGTACATGCTGTATGGCTCGATGAGTTGCTGCTTCTCGCCTCCCATCGTCATTCTTCTCCATCAGTTTCCAAGCTTCCTCTTCATTATACGCTGGAACTCTTTTATACCTGCCCATCACTGTTCCGGACATAACGAAGGTGCGGTGTTGATAATTGTTGTGAACTCTGTGAACTCATTAACCTCAGGCTGTCGCTTTATTATTGTTATCTTTTATAGATATTTTGCTCCTCGTTTCAACAACCGCATTTCTTATTTGACCAGCGCACGTCACCCGTTTGACTGCAACTGTGTAAAAGGATCGGCAAATACTAATTTTTTTTTTGTATAATTTGGTTGATATAATTATTCTTGCTGGTTGCATTGATTCTATGCCTCTATGGATAGGGTCTTTTCTTTTTTTTTTACTTCACAGCCGCCGGACGGGAAAGCCGCGCAGTAACACTTTGTGCGCATACCTTTCATTCTGATATGCTATAGCAGCGATCCTGACTTGAGGTGACATAGGTTCGTCGTCTGTTTGAGCAGGACATGACCTCCGTTCAAGGGTGGCGACAAATGTGGTCTGTTTTTTTGTCAGTCCATGTATCTCAACTTTTTCTCGCAGACGAGTTTCCGATTTTTCCATGGCTTGTTATTACAGACTTTCTGGTCAGCGGAAGATACAGGAAAATTCGCATCTCATTCGCCATCCCAATTGCAGAATATACTCTGTGCTAGTCCCTTACGTTCACAGATGTATATCTCGGTACCTCCTCTGTTGGTCAGACAACTCTAGGTCGATAACGACATCTCGTGCCACACGAACACGCAGAGCTGTTGGATGGTATATTTCATGTTGCTGGCCGCCCTGGCGTTCTCCTGTGCTGCCATGGCTTTGTTAGGACCATTCCAGGTTCCCGTAGTGTATATAGGATTACCACAATGAATTTTATTTGACTTTGGCCACCTTTTTTGACTCTCCGACTGAGCAATTGACAACAACAGTTGGACTGTGACCACCATCTGGGCATCGAGGCACCGTTCCACTTCGCCTTGTTGCACATTTATATACCTAACTACTGAGCACTTTTTTTTTGCTCTCATCGATGCAATCTAGTACTGAAGCTGTTGCTAGCAACAAGGTTAGTGCCTTTCCTTAGAACGTCGTCTTTGTTTCTCACCTTTTCCGGGCTTTGCACCTCCAAGAAAACTGCACTTGAGCAGCTCAGATTTAACAGACAGCAGCAGACAAGTCGTCCAGCCAACGCTGTCTCCTCCTCCTCTGGGCCGGGGGCTTCCCAGCCACAGTATGCTCCACCTCCGCAATCGCGCGATGCCACGGTTTCTTCAAGGTTCTTCCCCTCCACGCCCTCTTCGACCGGCACTATTCTCGTCCCAAGCTCAAGCCCACTTGCCTTTGAAGGGACCGCCCACTCATATCAAGCATACAATCGACCTTTCGGGTATGACGTGGCACCTATGCAAGGTTTTAATCATGGGAATTCGTGGAGTAGAATGAACGCAGACCCGCTGAGCGCTCCCAGCGGGTTCACCTCAAGTATCACTCACCCGAACGCGTCTTCACGACGTCCGTGGAGCGGAGATGGTGGTCAGATAATGGGGGCGCGAGAAGAGGGTCCTCCCCGGAAACGAGTGAACCTTGGTCCGTCGCACGACGCGTCCGACATCGCCAACTCTCCGTCCTCCCCAGAGATTCTACGACCTGGCCAGAGACGTCGCATAATACGGAATGGCGTGGAGAATACTTCCACCTCGTCAGATGACTCTTTGCCGGACGTTTCTGGAATCGTCGCTGGTCCCTCAAAACCACGCATCAAGCGGGGTCGCTCACCTTCTCTCGACGCTTCACCACCGACAGGCCCCACCTCCGACTCCAAGTTTATTCGTTTTAGACTTACCATGCCTATGGAGTCTCCTACTCGTGTGCAGGCTGCCTGGGTACAAGCCAACGGAGATGTGAAGAAGGCGACCGAGCTACTGTCCGATCCTGCATGGGTGCCGCCCAGATCCCCAGCCGCGGTGAAGGTGGAGAAGGACAGCATTGGAAGAGTGAAGGAGATTGATGAAGCAAGTAAGGCGCAGAGGGTTGCGGTGAAGGAGAAGGGAAAGAAGTCGATGATCTATGCCAATCGGCCGGTCTTGGAGGTCAAGCCGCTTAGTGTTGCGACCCCGCCTCCTAAACGTGTCATTGATCTAACCACGGCTACCCCCGTCTCTCCTGACACTCCCATGATCGCTCCTCCACGTCGCAAGCGTCCGAAGAAGATGGTAGTCGACTCCGACTCTGAGGCAGACTTTGTTGAAAGTGATGAGGACGATGTCAAACGCGGGAGATCGGACAACGCTAACGAAATGCATACACTGGAGTACTTCAATACAGCAGGATGCGAGGCCTTGCAAGAGCTTACAGGTGGGCGTTTAAGCGTTTCTTATATTTGGTCTTTCAATGACGTGCGTTGTGTAGGCTGTACACCCGAGCAGGCCAATACTATCATTCAGTTCCGTCCTTTTGGATCAATCGATGACTTGAACACCAAGCTAGGACAGGGTAAGAAGAAAGCTGGTCCCGCTGGCATCAGTCCTCGAGTGTTCGACGATTGTTCGAAAATCTTCGAAGGCTATAGCACTGTCGATAGCATTCTTGAAGATTGCGAGCAAATAGGCGCCACTCTTCGTGCAGCAATTGCCACATGGACATCCCCGCCAATGGCGGGGAAGGGGAAGGCGAAAGAAGACTGCATCGCAGATCCCTTGTCAGACGACGCAGCAGATGGAGCTCTTCACCTCACGTCCCTTGCCCCCTTGAAAGATCAGAAGCCAAAAGATTATCTGGTCGCGCAGCCATCACTACTCTCTACGACTGTGCAATTGAAAGAGTACCAGTTGCTTGGTGTCAATTGGCTTAATCTACTTTATCGGAGCGACCTTAGCTGTATCCTTGCGGATGAGATGGGCATGTATTATTCAATTTCTTGCATCTTCAATCCACTCATAGCGCACACTGATCAGGTCTGGGTAAAACGATACAAGTGATCAGCTTCTTAGCCTATCTCAAAGAACGAGGGAACAAGGGCCCACATCTCATTGTTGTACCGTGAGCATTTTGGTTCGCGCATGCGTCGTCGCATCTGAAGATACTCTTAGCTCTTCGACGCTGGAGAACTGGTGTCGCGAGTTCGCCCGTTTCGCGCCTTCCATATCAGTCCAGACCTATTATGCTCTTAAAGACGAGCGGGTTGAACTGAGGCAAACGTTACTTGATACCCAGCGTGCTAAGAGCAAAGCTGACGAAGGCTGGGAGGTGCTCATCACGACGTACAACCTCGCTCAGGGAGATGAGCGTGATAAGAAATTCTTCCGGAGAATTGACTGGGATGTGAGTAGACCAAGTCAACAATTGCCCTTAACCAGCATGCTTATGAGCCTGACACTAGTCTTGTGTTTACGATGAGGGACATGTTCTCAAGAATTTCCAATCGCAGCGTTACCAGTCGCTGCTCAAGATCGAATCAAAATGGCGGCTGCTTCTGACTGGAACCCCTTTGCAAAATAATTTGCAAGAACTTGTTGTATGTGGTCAACGTCTCATGTCCAGTGAGCGATAGATTGACTAATAGGTCCAGTCATTGATGAACTTCATTCTTCCGCACCATTTCGCCGACACAATCGGTCATTTACGAGCAATTTTCAAAGTCAAAGGTGATTCAAAGGTCACCTTATTGGCTCAGGAGCGTGTCTCGCGAGCGAAGAAAATGATGACTCCCTTCGTTCTCCGTCGACGAAAGGACCAGGTAAATAACTGTTGATCCTAAATGAACTTTTCCTGAAATATCGCTTTCAGGTTCTCAAGGACCTTCCAAACAAGACGGAACGGATTGAATGGTGCGATATGACAGACCTGCAGCAATCTATCTATAAGGACGCACTCCAACGTTCGAGAAAGACTATATTTGATGCAACGGCTGTCGCGGACGATTCTGATGTGGCCTTGCGTTCCAAACCTACAAAAAAGAAAACTCGGACAAATGGGCGGCAGAAAGACAAGAAATATCTGGAGAACAGCTCAAATGTTCTGATGGATCTGCGCAAGGCTGCTTCACATCCAATGCTGTTTCGAAAGCGCTTTACGGACACCATGTTGTCCGGGATCACAAAACAACTTCTCAAAGAACCAGATTTCAAGAAACGCGGGGCACTCTTCGACCATGTGTGGGAAGATATGTCGGTCATGACAGATGCGGAACTACAAGTTTTCTGTGCGACATACAAGGTTCGTTCTTGGGCTTCTCTATAGGTCGTGCTCCTCGTGACTCAGATATATCATAAGTCAACCCGGAAGTATCTCCAAGATGCAAACTCTTTTGAAGATGCTGGGAAGATCCAGGTGCTCATGAAACTCCTTGCTGGCTATAAAAAGGAGGGCAGAAAGGTCTTGATCTTTTCGCAGGTTCGGAAAGACATGAGACCTGTAATCTGTATATTGTTGCTAATGCATTTATCTTCGATCAGTTTACCCAGATCCTCGACATTCTAAAGGCTATCCTGAAACACAACTCCATCAACTATCTCATATTAACGGGTAGTACCCCCGTGGACATACGACAAACTTTAGTGGACGAGTTCGCTGACGATGAATCAATACCTGTCTTCCTTCTTTCCACTAAAGCTGGAGGAATGGGAATCAATCTGACAGCCGCTTCGGTTGTCATCATGTTAGTTTATGTTTTCTCCCAAGTGTGTTATAATTTCCTGATCTCCTTAATTCGTTATAGGTTTGATCAGGATTTCAACCCACATAATGACCGCCAGGCTCAGGATCGTGCATATCGGATAGGTCAGAAACGAGACGTCGAGGTGGTAAAATTGATATCGCGTGGCACCATAGAGGAGGATATGCTGAAGCTCGGGGAGACGAAGCTCGCACTTGACGAGGCTGTTGCCGGCGATACCGAGAAGAAGGAGAGTGGCGAGAGTGCCCCGGAGCGGGAGATGAAGACATCGTTGATGAATGTGCTCAGACAGCAGTTCGAAAAGCAACAAGGAACCGGATGATTGAACACTCACTAGACGGATTTTGGAGGTACCCTGGGAGTTTCATTTTGATCTTGCATTCAACTTATCTTAGACTTATCGTTCTTGTTAGTTCGCACCTTCAAGTGTATGTAGTATACCGTACATGGCTATGAGAAAACGGACAATCCTCTAACGAGTCGATCAACGCTTGCACGGAAATACTCGTTGTCAATTCCGTGGTCCCGAGAGTCCATTGCAACGAGGGGATTACGGACAACGTACTCGAGGAAAGGACCGATGTAGATTTGGCGCAGAACGAACCGAAGAGAATCGGTGTTGGGGTCACTGAGCATGATGAACTTGTAGCCGGAAGGTGTCTCATAAAGATGAAGCTTGTAGGCTGATGTGCGATAATTGACAAACTGCTCATCCCTGCAAATGGCGTCCAGAAAGCGGAGAAATAGGATCGATCAGACTCTCACCTGCCCGACAGTTTCTTTACCATGTTCCGTAATGAAAGCACAACACCATAAACCAGCTTCGCTTCTTCATCAAATGCTAGACCAGTGCTCGACAACGCGACTGGTGGCGCAGGGGTTTGGAGAAGCGGAGTCACTGGTGACTGTGCTACTATATCATTCACGGCAACGACGATGCCTGACCCTGACGAGAGCGTGTCGCGTGTGCTAGTAAATCCAGACACCGAGCCAGACGTGGTCGCTGCGGGTTTCGGTGGTGATACGGCTTGAGAGACGGCAGGAAGGATACCACCCTCGACTGCAGGCTTTGGACGGCGTGTCCGATGCCAGTCCTGATAATACACACAGGCACAGTGCCTGTGGCCAAGAGACCGTTGAGTAGGCCATTAATTAGAGGGTTATTCACGAAGTCCACGCGCCTGTCGTAAATGTACAGGCTATTTATTGTCATGGTCGTTGGTGGAAAAGAGTGTACATTATTACATAATAGTAATACTCAGCATTTGTCCAAATTGTACTTTCACGAATCACACTGCAACACGATCAAAGTACTTAAAGAAAACTCCTGCCTGCCCTGTCATTTTCTCGCATCTTCAGACTTTGTATTCACGTTTCTCGTCCACATACAACGGTACGTTGCTAATCGTACTCATCCTTGGAAGGCCAGGTTCCGGTTTGTAAGGGTAGAAGTAATTTGCACTGGCATCGGCAGGCGCATTGATATATGAAGGGAGATACGCGTTTGGATGGAAGCTCGAAGTGGACGAGTGTTGGGAAATTGTTATAATGAGCGTCTTAAGAAACGCAGAATTAGTTTTCACGGAAACACCGAAGCACGAAAGAAGTAACGAACGACGGTCTCCTTGAAAATCATTGGTGTTCGTATTTTCCAAGTTGGGATGGGATTGGTGTGACCAGAATTGATGCGATCCATGTCTGCCCATCTCTCTAGCATCTTCGTCATCTCCCGCTTACCCTACTCAAAAGCTCATTAGCTGTCGATCATGATGCATTGTGCGCGTTCTGAACGCACTATCATTTTCCACACTATTACTGGCAGCGAGAAAAGCAATAGGCTTCCCAAAGATATTCCAATGCTCACAGCGCGAGCCTTTATAAAATATGAGAGAGCCACCAAGCAAACAGAATTAATAGACTTGCCTCAGCATGCCGCAAGCCCTTGGCGCCCTGGCCCGGTTGATTGAAGTTCCCAAAGATGACCTGGTAGAGTGCCATCGGAACACCCAGAGTCGCGCTGAGTTACTACTGCGTCAGGGAATCTCATAGTCGCAAATAATTCATTGAGTGGCACGAACATGAATCCGACGATGACCCAAATAATCTCCAGACGCGGCTTCGCAAAGCGAGAAGAGGTCTTGATTATAGCGGGAATTCGTTGCGACCATAAGTCCTGTGACATCTGCTTTGGTGTGAGAAAAAATTCAATGCGCGTGGCGTGGATGAGCCAACATATGACTGAAGTTCAAAAGGCACCGTCATCGGGGCTAACTGGGTCGGCGAGAGATACTGCATATATTTCCGAGTTATTGAGAATGTAATGGATTGACTAAGGTCGCAACTTACTACAAGAACCTCACTCGTCTCCTTTCTAGGTCGATAATAAGCTGGTACAAACATGGAAGACTAGCTCCCTATGGAAACGATCCTGTCGAAGGTCGAATACAACGGACTCGAAAAAGACGAAGATAGACCAGCAAAGACTGAAAGCAAAAGAAAAAAAGGAAGGAAGGAAGGAAGAAACCACAATGGTTGAGAGGAAGTACTTGTCTATGGAAGCCTCGGATGCAGTGGCGACAACCCGGCAACGAACAACAGCTGGTTGTGCATTGGCAATGGGATGTGTCCGTCAGTCGGTCGGCCGCGGCAGAGAACCTCAACTCCCAGGTCCAGATCTTGATCTCGATCAGCGACGGTCCGCATGCAATTTCGGTCAGGTGATCATCAGCCAATCATGCATGCCATAATAACCTTCCACCTTGAACTTCATGAAATTGCTGCCATGTTGCCCACAGGTAACCGGTACAAAGGGAGACTGAAATACTTTCGACTGCTCCCCCACCAACCTTCCTTCAAGTCATCAAGGACATCTACATCGTGCCACTGGACATCTACACCCACATCGGCAAGATGCAGCTCGGCGATATGCGTATATACATCATAGAACAGAGCATCTGGGCCAATCCACATTAGTGTACTATTATCATTGGCCAAATGATATTCCTCACTGGTTGCTCCTAGCCCATTGAAGAAACTGAACCGTGAGTCTGGTCCCGCCAGCAGGTCAGGCAGGTGTTCAAAGAAGGTATGCAAATCGCCATAATCTTCAGAGAACGTGTCGGTATAGATCACATCGAGTCCACCGATGGCCAGAAGTTCGTCACTATTGACGAAATCTTGCCATTTGCCCTCGAGGATCTTCACCCCAGGCTTTTCATACCAGCCATGATCCTTCATGTGTTGTAGAACATCGGGATGAGGTTCGATGATCACATGTTGTGATGGGCAAGCAGGAAGAGATTGGAAGAGACTGTCGATCTTCCAAAAACTATTAAATGAGATTACATGTAGAGATTTAATGGATTTAATGACGCACAATGCCCAACCCGAAGCCAATATTCAGGACTTTCAGTTTCTGCGCGCTAGGATGGTCGTCACATAGCCTCCGGACTGTTTCCTCCATGATTCCCCGCTCCCATCCCATCATAACGCCAACCTCCTCCTCGCCTACCTTAAGTAGACATATATCTTGGTTGTGAGCATCCTTGGTGAATCTCAGTTTGCAAGAAAGAAATGCATCCGTGGAACCAGCCGCCGTCTCGTCAGACTCGCGCAAAATTAGGCTAGAAGAGCTTTCAACGGTTGCCTTGGATGACAGAAGGGACAAGAGGAGTTCTTGAAAAGGTTAATACATTCTAGTAAACATACATATGATAGGCCAAATACCTGCGCGTATACCGGCATCGCGAATGATGGTATACGATTCGCCATCGTTGAAAGAAAGAGAAATGTCTCCTGCAGTATTCTTGAGGTTGTCCACTGCAAGATAGGCAAACAAAGTACTTTCATCGTCAACGTCGCAGCAAACAAACAGGGCGAAAAGACGCGCCTGCATTCCATACAGCGCCTTTTTCGATGAGAAGTCTCACGATCTCCGCATTTTGCCTATACGCAGCGGCATGAAGAGCTGACATTCCCTCCGCGTCGTTCTGAAACCAAAGAGGAGCATCATCCTCAATTATGCGCGATATGACATCCACAGGCTCATCTGCAATGATCGAGTCGATAAGGTGCTCGCCAAGAATTGACAGAGCCTCTATTTCAGCATTCACGCTCGCGACGGACGGTCCAGACATGTTTGAGGTCGAACTTTTTAGTCCTTGAGCAATTTCAGTGGGAAGCTGAAGAGAGCTGAAGGGACTTTGTGAATCCGGATTCCGGGCAATGGTTAAGAAATGCATCATGTGATCAAGAGCGCGTTGGCCAAAATCATTGTCGATGTCATCGATATTTCTCGACATTGTCATAAATGAGGTGCTTCCATTCAAATGAAGCCTAATTATCTCTGTTCCTGAGGGCATGCATAGTAGTGTACACTGTACAGCACAAATAGAATTACAGTACTCGGGTAGGAGGTCAAAGCTTTGAAACCAGGTCTCCTAGAAGGGGATATTGGCGGTGTGGAGGATGGAAAACGATGGAGCGCTTGTCAGTAAAATGCTCTACATCAAAACGACCGTAGCCAGAAGCACCGCTATCGAAGATCTTCAGTGTTTTCTAGAGCTTATACATAAACCAAGAACGTACCCAAGGCCAAACACGGACAGGAGTGGCTCAGAATGGAAAGTTGTCCCGTTGACATTGATATATCCTACGCATATTATTTTTGTAAATATGACACGTCCTGTGATAAAAATAACTCACCAGAGCGAATGCGAGGAAATATCTCCATTGCGGAATGTAGGTTGGTCGTGTATAACGAAGCTGCAAGGGAATAGTCTGAAGCATTGGCGAGGTGTAAGGCTTCCTCGATAGTATCGAAGACTGCAAATAAGGTGACTGTGTACGTGTTGCATAGCTTAGAATAACCTACTTCACAAGCAAGCGGACAACTTACCGGGACCGAAAGTTTCATGTTCCCAGATCCTCATTCCAGGCTTCACGTTGTAGAGCAGATGTGGTTGCACAGTGGAGCCCTTCCTATTGAGATCTCCCAAAAGGAGCTCCGCACCAGCATCTAGGGCGTCTCGGATCAAGTCCAGAACATTTTCGGCAGAGCTCACGGAGAAGAGTGGAGACAGTAGATTTTTCGAGGGGTCCCCAGCCGTTAGAGGCTCGCATAGCGAGATGACAGCTGAAATCAGTGCCTTGGATATTCCTCGCTGGACGATCACCCGTTCTGTCGACATGCAGATCTGCCACCGTCATTAGCTACAACGTTTATACAGTTCGGATGGCGCACAGATACAGACCTGCCCCGAATGAGCCATCGCTCCGTAGACGATGGCTCTTGCTGCGTCTTCAAGGTTGGCATCATCTAGAACCTGAAAGACTGTTGTTGGCTAGGGGTCCTTTTGGTACTTGAGGTTAATATTGATACATACAATCATTGGTGACTTTCCGCCCAGTTCGAAGACACAAGGCTTCAAGTATCTGGCGGCTTCGGCTGCCAGCAGTCTTCCAACGCGATCACTACCAGTAAACTATGCAGTATAAAAATAAATTAGAATCGACCCCGTCACCACGAATAAAATATTTTCAAGGCTTACATTGATTTTGCGAACCATAGGGTGGGCAATCATTTCTGCGAT
>JABCKG010007566.1:0-72254 GCA_018851835.1 Hypsizygus ulmarius | reverse complement strand
TAGCGAGATGACAGCTGAAATCAGTGCCTTGGATATTCCTCGCTGGACGATCACCCGTTCTGTCGACATGCAGATCTACCACCGTCATTAGCTACAACGGTTATACAGTGATGGCGCACATAGATACAGACCTGCCCCGAATGAGCCATCGCTCCGTAGACGATGGCTCTTGCTGCATCTTCAAGGTTGGCATCATCTAGAACCTGAAAGACTGTTGTTGGCTAGGGGTCCTTTTGGTACTCGAGGTTAATATTGATACATACAATCATTGGTGACTTTCCGCCCAGTTCGAAGACACAAGGCTTCAAGTATCTTGCGGCTTCGGCTGCCAGCAGTCTTCCAACGCGATCACTACCAGTAAACTATGCAGTATAAAAATAAATTAAAATCGAACCCGTCACCACGAATAAAATATTTTCAAGGCTTACATTGATTTTGCGAACCATAGGGTGGGCAATCATTTCTGCGATCAGGACGGGAGAGGACTCTCGAGACATAGAGACGAAGTTGAGAACGCCTTTCGGCAGGCCAGCCTGCATAGGGAATTAGCAAAGGGTTCTAACACCATCGATAATATTTATTTACCTCTTGGAATAGCTCAGCCACGATGGCATGACTTCTAGGGCAGTTTTCTGATGATTTCAAGACCACGGTGTTCCCGCATATCATGGGTATTGCAACAGCGCGTAACGCGAGTGTGAATGGAGCATTCCATGGTGCTATTCCAAGGCTTGATCGAGAAAATATCAACCGCCGTTCCAGAGTTAGAATGACGAGATGCTTACATCACGCCTGTTGCGCGTCGCTGAACCATGACATGACCGCCGACGATGCTGGGATATGTTTCTCCTCGTAATTCATTGACCATGCCAGCTGTTGTTCGAAGAATGGTAGCGGCAGGTGCCCAATTGTAAACGCCGAAACTCTGTGTGGCTGCAGTCTCGGCTGTCGTTGCATCAACGATTTTCTTTCGGTATCTCTGCGAGGATACCATGTCGGCGGCCTTCAGAAAGATATCACGTCGCATAGCAAGATCAGTGGTTTCCCATGAGAGGAAGGCTTTGCCCGCTGCCTCGATGGCATCTCGGCAGTCCTGACTGGATGCCGAGGAGCACAGCCCAACGACTTCATTGGAGTAGGGGTTTACGACATGGAAGGTAGCGTTGGTGCTGGATGGCCTTAGCTCGCCGTTGACAGAGAGTGATGTGAACACGGGAGCAGGAGTGACTTGAAGTAAAGCCATGGAACAGGGAGGTATTGAGAACGATTCATGATGGTATATCTCTGGTTTTATCCTCTCTTGAAGCACTTATCCGCGATTAGAAATGCAGGTGGTGTTGAGGTTCGGATGTTAGAAGGAGATCTGTCCAAAATTGCATCATGGGGATAGAGACTCAGGAGACCTAGAGCCCAGAATCCGGAAGGGGGGTTTCCATGCTGGCCTTCCTACGCGTATCGACATTCTCATGAGCCGTTTGGCAAATTATCCGAGATTTTACAATGATGGCTTTTGCAGCGAGTAGCGAGGGTAGCATGGACAGATTACAGCTTTGGAGGTGTGAAAATAGAAAGATCGACATTGCACGGAGATGCCACCTAGAGAAATTGACGCAAAACTGGTCGCCGCCCGAGCATTTCTAGATATGCCATGCTTTGACAAGTATATCGAGAAACGGTTATGTTTCTTGTGGAGACCAGTAGTCGACGTAACGGAGGCTGGCCTCGTGGTCTGGGACAGCCTGAGAACAGCCAGCTTGAGTTCGAGATACTTTGGCAGGTTGGGGTCTTCAGAGCTCCGGATAATCGGTGATCATGACATCCTGAACCACGTCAACACGAAACCCGGGGTGGTTGGTTCCTTATTGGCATCCAAGTCGACTACCTAGACTGGATAGACGAGTTCATTTGATTTTCCTTGAATAAAGAGCGCCTGGTTATCGACATTTGTACGAGTACATTTATACATTTAGGCAGCCCATGTCAAAGTGCCAGTGCAGATCTCGTTCGCCGAGAAGGCTCACCAAGGAAACAGGGTGACTGTACCTTGGTCATCTTGCTACATACGGTCTGTTAACATTTTAAAGGTCGCGCCGTCGCATGCACTTGTAGGCTATCCCAGTTTAGAGAGGTTTGAGGGAAAAGCGATAACCATCGATAACTCCGTGGCATGAGCCATGCTTTCGTTTACTCATATTTGGCCTTATTACGGGAGTGGCGCAAAAACCTCCACGTTAGCCGCATTTACATACCGTACCTCGTCACCGACATGATTTTCTCAGGGCAACCGGGACGCTGATCGCTATCAATCAACTTAGCAACAGCACAACGAACGTTGATTCAATACGAGCGACATACAAGATCTTCACAGCAGCTGAGAAATCATTGGACATGATCTGGGGCCTATGATTTGCAATGTTTCAAGCTCAAGGATCATACTTATATTCATCCTCATGACAACCCCAGATTAAATTGGGCCAGGCCTGTACAACACTCGTAAGTAGATAAATATTTGAATTACATGTAGTTTCTTCCGCAACCTGGTGCCAAACAACCCTGTCGTGGAATGCACTGTACAGCCACTGCCATTCCCGCGTCAGCCAAAAATCCGATCATGTCCTCGCAAAGCTCAGCTCACGTCCCCATAGCATCTGCGGATCCATTTCAACTTGATCGCTTAGCAGAAGAACTCGTAAATCGCGAGTCTGCTCATCCCATTACAAAGTCAAATCAACCAGAGCTTCACGACCTCCCCGACTTTGTTCCTCTTTCACATGACAACCCTATCCTCACAGCACCCGATTTCAATGTCGAGCTATTTCTTCTTTCACGCGCACACACATCCTTGCCGGATTTGCGTACAGAGCTACGAGAGTACTTGGCCCAACTGAAGGAGGAGTTAGTTAAACTCATTAACGACGACTACGAGGCGTTCATTAGCTTGAGCACGGACCTAAAAGACGAAGGGGACAGGCTGGCCAGGCTGAAATCACCCCTCTGCGGTCTGAGATATCAAGTGCTTGTGAGTGTGCACTCACTCTTCGATCACAGACCCATATCGAATCAATAAACAAACAGCAATCGAGGAGCGAGTTAGGAATCATTCAAGATGCAATTCAAGAGAAGCTGGAGAAGAGAGCGATACTTCGGGAAGAGAAGGTGTGCTTAAGAGGTTTATTGCTTTTAATACTTGACGGGGTTCTAGGCTTTGCTGCACCTACTCCTCAAAATATCAGAGTCTGTTACACGTCTCGAATCGCTTCTACTCATATCCACTCCTGGTCAGGAAGATGATGAAACATCTCAGGCGAGAATACCAGCTCATCTAAGCAACAATGAAGACGGCACTGAAGACCGGTGAGATAAAACTTCAACCGGTCTATCAATACCCCCTTAGAAATGAAATCTACACAGGTCTCGCGGGAACAGGGCGAAACATCTCGGCCGTGTGGCGACTGAATATACTCAGCTACTATATCACGTTTCAAAGGCACGAATCGAAAAATGCGTATTCGTGGAAGAAATCCAATGGGTTTGCGAGCTCTTCTATTCTGCTCCATGGTCGCCGTTACTCAGGCATCATCTTATTAGAGAATTGATCGCATACAATCGACTATTTCCTCTGATCTCGACCATGTCTTTGCCATGACATTGTTGGCCTTGACGGACGGGAGAAGAGAAGGGAGGGCCGCGGAAACAGAAAAAACGAGATGGGTGTCGGACCTCACTGAGTGTTTGAAGACATATGATGTTCTGGGGCTGTGGAGAGACGCTGAGGACGTACTGAGGATGGAACTAGTACGTGGCTTTGTGAAGAAGGTGAGCAATTTTATAGTCCTCCTCTGGTTCTTCAATTCCAAAAGATTACAGACAATATACCCTGGCGCTCTTACAGCTCCTCATTCACCCATCGTGCCACATACCCCATTTCACTCTGCTAAGACAACAGCATTTTTATCCGCCACTCCCTTGCCACCACGAACGCCATACACCCCTTTTACTGCGTTTGTGTTTACGAAGCAGAACACGACCTACAGCCTTGGATCTGGCTCTAGTAGTTCTCCTTATGCGCACCTCTTGGAAGACGCAGACGACCCGTTAGCAAAGTTGTACAGTCAGGCATTGCGATTTGTGAAGAGAGATCTTAGCCGCATTATGGATATCGCGGAGAAAGTCTCTGTCAAGTCACTTTCACGCTCTCGCTCCGAGAAAGATCAGACGGCATCGCATATTCGGAATGATGCCACTTCCGGTGGGAATGGATTCGAGATCATGGCCAATGTGATCTGGGAAGAGTTTGGGAGATCAATCATGGATGAGCTTGGAGGCATCGTCTTCTCTTCAGGTCGACCAGATGATTTTAGACATGTGGGTCTTTGATGTCGTCTCAGCTTGTTGGCGACTGATTGAGGCATACCTCCAGCATTACGAGATATCTCAAGCATTCGTACGTTCCCTTGAATTTCTGGCACCTTCTGTGCATTCGGTTGAGGCTATGCGGTCCCACCCGACCTTTGTGGCCTTTGAGCAACGGTGGCAACTTCCCGTTTACTTCCAAATGCGATGGAAAGAAATTATAGGAAAGCTGGAGGACTCGCTAGCAATTACTCGGATAGAACCTTCGTTTACCCAAGGTCCAAGAAAACATTTACTTCTGCTTGCCACACGTTGACCTTAGGTTCCAGATAAAAATGCTTTCGCAACGACCCAAGCAAACGCGGTTTGGATTGCTATCACGGCTTGTTGGAGCGCCGAAGTCTTTATCCCAGTGCTATGTCACAGGTTCTGGAGATTAACGTTACAGGTCTGCCCGCCATCTTTTGTAATTCACTCAAGTCTCAGAGTATTTCTGGCTTTTTGACTAGATATTAAGTCGGTACCAAACATGGCTGGACCAAAATCTCCCAAAAGCGGACAACACCTTCAGAGCGACGGGCTTGGCCTCTGAAAAGGTTGGTCTCGATACCTCCTTCATTGTGCACATATGACTTATATAACACATTAGAACAATGCTTCACCATCGCTTTCTCGCTCCTCTGCCCCTGTTATCACATCGGAACCTCCGTCTGCTGAGAATACGGCTGTGGATGATGCTATACTCCGGCAGTACACTGCTGCAATCGTCGACATCAAAGCAATGCGGGCTAATGTCCTCACAATCTGGCGGGAAGAAATCAGCATGATGCTCCCTGAAACCTCAAGTTCTGCCGATAATGACAGTGTTCAGGCGCAAGGTGAAATCAAGTTCACTTCAAATCGAAGGGTCTATTAACATTTTTTTTCACTAGAGGCTTTGCATCATGCCCTGTCCGGACTAACCTCCTTGATTCCGCCCATGTCGAACCAAATCCTCTTGATATTGACGAAACGCAGCTGCGATTCTTTACTTCCTGTCCGGTCAATCCCATCGCAATTCCGAGCTATGTCGAATAAGCGGTCCCCAACGGAGCCCAGCTACTTCGTGTCATCCATACTGCGGCCCGTCAAACAGTTCTTCGGCGTGGGCTTCGGTGAAGGGCCGGGCCTGCCCTTGAGTGAAGAGTACCTTGTCACATATTCTAATGAAGTATTCGACAGCGTTTCGCAACGGTGGGCTTTCCCCGTATATTAGGTTTTTTTGGGGGGGTTTATGACGCCTTTTTCAGGTATGTGTACTACCTTTCAGCAATGAAGAAAACAGAAGAGTCTCTTCGTCGGCTTAAGAAGGGAAAGAAATCTACGTTTTCTTTATTTGGAAGCGCAAACTCGGCGAAAGACGATGATGGAGGCGACGAAGAACGCATTAGGATTCAAATGATCTATGACGTGGAGGCTTTTGGGAAAGATGCAGAGTCATTGGGAGTTGATCTTCAGATGAGCGAATCCTACAAGGCTTTGAAGGAGACCGTAAACACACTTGAAGGTGGGGTCGTCCTAGACTGTAAATACTATTTCAAACTTGTATCTGACTTGTTTTCCAGCCCCAGATACTTCTTGATGCGAATCATCGAAGCATCATCGAAGCAAATCGCGTCGACACCAGGCTTCAAAAGATCCATTATAATGATGTGTAATTGCATGACTAGGGTTCTGGAGGTAGACATCTATTGTGATATATTTTTCCTGTCCGTGAAACGACGATTTCCGCGATGGTAATATCCGGGGACTGAGAACGGTATTTGCTCACTAAAGGTTTTCTGCAGTATAAGCATGTCGACTGCGAAGGTGCCCAACCCCGATCCCGTTCCCGTACAATCTCTGCCATTGTCTCAAACAAGTCACGATCGACTAGATGTTTTGTGATTACAAGCATATCTCCGTCTGAGCGGTACGATTCCAACATTCCAGTAAGAATAATACGAAACTCGGTGTATTGCGTGTTTGTGGCTGCAGGGGCAGAAGTGACGAGTCGTTTAAACAGACGAGGGAAGGAAACAGCGTGCTTTGATGTAACGGAGACAAGGGATGCAAATGTTGCTTGGACGAGAGCACGAAGTTTCGTCAACGTAGAATCCTGTGCTGCGCGAGTTTCGGCGTTCCATTTTACATTATTTATGTCCCCCGATAGCGAGCCAGACAGGGCTTGAATGCAGTTTATCTGGCTGCTGAGTAACCGGAACCAAATGTCTTCCAAGGGAATTTCCACTTTGGAGGTGCCTCGGGAGTGCTCCAGACAAATTGCTACACTAGTTCGGCCGATATCCTCCAAGGATTGGACATTGTAGCGGATGTTGGTCATTTGCTGCGGTGTCAAATCCATGTCACCAAAAAGGTCTTCGACTAGCTTCACAGTCAAGCGTTTTTCAAAGGCCTCAGCCTTCGACAAAGCCTGCTGGGGATCACCTCGCCAATTTGTAGCCCACACGACGGCGTGGAATACCTCATTGGTTTCGCATGAACGAAGAACGTCGTCCCAGTCAAGAAGCTCTGCAGGGAGATACTTCAATGTCGCAACCACGTCTTTCGGGTGGTATCGGCATTGCAGCGATACGTAGAGCTGGCGAAGATGGCTGGGTACTTTCAGAGACGGCCCGGTACGGGCTGAAGGCATGTGACCCTCCTCCTCCTCATGTTGAGGTGGCCCCAAAAGATGTTGGAGATAGAGGAAGCGCTCGGGATCATTGTCATCCCCAAGACTTTGTAATGCTTGCTCATGAAGACTGGGAGCATGTTTGTCAAGAAGGGCGGCTGTACTCGAAAGACTGCTTTCAAGTAAACGCGGAACAGCACGAGAAACAACGTCAAAGAGGTCAGGAGATATATTTTCTTTGTTAGCGCGTCGGGAAATGGTAAGGACATCGTCGATATTGTGGAACACTTCGAAGGGCCGAAGGTCTCTGTCATCCAGGTACGTGGACAATAGTGGCGCCCATCGTCGTTCGTGTCGGTGCCACGTTCGGAGGATTCGATAGAAACCAGCAGCTTCGAAAAGGTGGATGATATGTTCGCTCTCATGGGGGTTATACACGGACAACAGATATTCGGCGGCTAACTGTCGATCCTCCCGTGTGTCAGGATCAGGATCTTCGGCGAGACCAATGAGAATTCCATGTAGTGCGCTGGGGGGGACTTGGAGGAATTGCGGGTATTTTGGTACGTTTCGCGCAATGAATATGTTGACAAAGGTCACATCGCCTGGAGGTAGGTCTCCAGAAGAGAGGATCTCCAGCAATATTCTCACTATAAGGAGCCGACTTGTACCCTGAGTCTCGTCATTGAGGTAAGGATCTTCGAAAGCGATGTCAAGGGAATGAAGGAAAGACTCGGAATCGAACCGGAGGAGTTGCCGCGCATATGGGTACGTTGGCTCAACACCACCGTCCTCATCAGATGTCAGGACGAGTTTAGCCCCCTCGCCAGGTGGCCAGACACTTGAGCGTCCGAAAAAGAGAAAAGCATAAACGTCTCTTTTAGCCCGAGTTGCCTCATCTTCGTCGAGTGGCTCTCCACTAGGATATGAGAGGCCAGACAGGATATTGGACAGATATGGATAGATCTTGTAGGCATTCATTATGATCGGTTCCATCGCGGCATCCATATCTGCATCCGATTCAGATGCATCTGTGGATTCCAACCTCGACTTCCGATACTGCTGAACCTTCCGTATGAGGCCAAGCAATTCGACCATAGGCGCAACACAGTCACGCAGAGCACGGGTGTATACATAGATCAGAGCATCATAAAGATTGTACTGCTGACAGAGATGAATGGCTTGGTTGATATCCAAACATGCTGGATCGATGTGCCAGATGATCCTCTCTACGAGATCAGGTCGACCATCCTCATCATGAAGGGCTACAAGCCGTTGGGTAATGCGAGGTGGCACATAACGAATCTCATTGTCGAGAATAAAAGGCTCGAGTTGCCTGAGATATATCTCTGAGATGCCTGCGTCGTCATAGTGCTGAAAGAGGTCCTCGAAAATGAACTCGGTATCTTCAAGTGTGATGCATGCGCGGCACGACACCGTGACTAACCCTTCGAAAAGCGATGTTCGATCAACTCCACGACCGTCCGAGGTAACATGTGTGCCGTCAGTCATGCGGTCTTCCGAGAATGCGTATTGCACGGATGCTACCATTAACCCTCGCATTTTCTCGCCAACCACTTCTTTTCGAAAATTCGGATCGTCCGGAAGTCCGTTCCTATTCCCAGGAGCATCTCCGACATAGTAAGACCTTGTTAGGTCGATCGCGTTCAAGAAGTCACCATCCTGGACGAAGGACAGTATCCGATCAGCCCATGTCAGGAGCGTCCCTACCCGCAGGCCAGTTTTCGCCTAATGTGGCTGAGCATGTGGCAGTCAGATAGAGAGAAAGGCACTTACAAGAAGAAATATTTTCCCTTTGTAGACACGGAGACTATGGCTAACATCGCCGACAGAATCCGAGTACGAGACGGCACCGTTGACCGTGGAAGCGAGGGTGGGTGATACTAGGGAGAGCCCGTCGAAATTTGCACGCTCAACAACTTTGGAGGCATGCACATCATAAACTTGTAGTATCGTGGCAGTGAGCACCACAATTTGCTTTTGGTGGAAAGTCAGCCAGTTATCTTGAGCATTTATAAACCGAGGCAAACGAACCCACATTGGCATTCAACCACTGGACGGCCAGGATATCATCTTCAGCAGACCACCGACCGGCATCCTCATAGATGATCCTACCAACCTCGACCTCACTCGCTTTCCCAGTGTGTGGATTTCGTACTGCCTGCCTTGTCCTGGATTCCGTGACTCGAATAAGATGCAGGGAGCTTCCCCAAGTGTAGACCAGGACAGGCGTTGTTGGCAAAGCATGGCCTTGCGGAATCCCTGAGGAGTTCAGTTTTTCCTTGATCATAGTCGCTGAAGGAGGTAATACGCTCGGATACCACGACATGGTTCCCCGCCATCTCGACTTCGATCTCCATGAACCGCCTTCATCAACTTCGCGCGGATATTTGAACCACGTCCTTGGCGTTGGCTTGAGACCAACGACAACAAGTTTGGTTGGCGTAAGCATAGCAACGACATTGTACTGGTCCGTAGGGTGGGGTGATGTACCAAGAGGTAGTGGCACTGTTTCCAGAATTGTATACTTTGATTTGCGTCGCTGCGGAGGAGTGGTATTGGATGTGGGAGCTGTTGCACTGACAGATGAGGGTGGGATATCTTCTTGGTGGTACTTTCCAAGAATTCGAAGGATATCGGGTGCCTCCACAAAAAACACCTTTCCAAGGCTATGCGAAAAGGCGAGGCCATGATCATCGGACGAAACAATGGCAGTGTGTCTTCCAGCAATGAAGCCTATGCTCACTATACGGGAGCCTTGAAGGTGGCCTTCTTTGCGACCCGATGCTACAGCTGCCAAAGTAGTAGGAGGTACCGAGCGCGCGGGTGTTTGCGAATGCTTCAGATCATAGAGTTGTATATGTCCAGTCGCATGTCCCGAAGCAACGAACGTGTGATCATGAGAAAGTGCGAGTGCAGTGACTGCTCCGATGGTTTTGGCTGCACAATACATTCCGTTCCTTAATGCTAACGAGAATTATAATTGAGAGACATACCAGAAGCCTCAGTTCCACATATACATTTCAGCGTCTGCCTGAAATCATAAACGCATATCTTTCCTTCGTCCGTTCCTACGCATATTAGTCCATTCGCGGCGAGTACGGTCGGTGTTCCCAGCAGCGGTGCGCCAAGTACAGACGACAACTTCTGGGTGAGCGAGTTGTATATATGCTCTGTGACATGTCGAAGATCCGTCCACTTAAAGACCTCCCGCACAGCGTTTGCAGAGCGACCAATTCCGGCGTCCCTGTACTCACTACCCGCATGCAAGTTTGTAACAGAAGACATGCGCGACATGGCGGAGAAGTGCGAGGGTGAAAGGGACATTCCGTCGTTAAAGTGCGAGTGTGAAGTCATTCCGCTCCCGTTGGAGACTGATTGGGGCATATGTGAGGCGTATGACCGAAGACGCGAAACGGTAGGGTGCAAAAATGGTCGTGCGATCTTGATAGCTGATCCATTCAGAGCAGGAGATCCTACTCGTTGTGGTGTTATTAGCCCTATAGATGAGGTAGATGGTGTGTTGTCGGAATGAACATCTGGATGCTGTCAAGATGTTAGGCTTGTGCTATACTTGATGGAAGCAGTGTTGTACTCACTGAATGTGCATCGTCGTCAAAATGCAGAACTTCATCGTGTTCATCAATAAACAGAGACTTTTCGACTTCGTTCGCCTCCATTTCGTCATCGTCTGTGAGGTCAGAGCCAAGGACATCGCGTAATTGGTCTCTGTATCTTGCAGACACGTCCTCTGCATCGGCGCCTGTATAAAGAAAGCCTTCGTCGTCGTCGTCGTCGTCGTCTTCCCCGTGCGCTTCGCTCTGTTCTTCTTCATCGAAGAGCTCCTCCATACGTGTCGAGTAGTCACCGGGATGCTCTTCGTCATTGTCGGAGGCATCGTGATCTGAGAAATCGAAAGACGGCTGTCTCATCGTGCTTGTACCATCTTTATCAGCAACTTTACGTTGTTGGGGGCTGCCAGCAGGTGGCGAAGACATCGAGCGCGACCACTCGCGGTGCCCAGGAGTCAGAGAGTCTGTCCAAGGCACTGTTTGTCTTCCTCCTTAGGTCCAAACAAATAACGTCCACTCAAAGGTCCGTTCTTGAAGTGGATGTCATTCTATCAGCGTCAGCCCACGAATATCGGAATGCTGAAAGCTGAATAGTTACATGTAGTTGTTATGATGATAGGGATAAGAGTACAATGAAGATGAAAAGACTTGGTGTACTATGAGTAATGAGTTAAGATAGCGAAGAAGACCAAAATAGAACAAAAGCATGACAATCAACTCGAAACCAATCTGCGCTCCCGATTCCTCGCTCCAGGTCCAAACCTCTCCTGAAATCCAATCAACTCCTCCATAAGTTCCTCCATCATCTTCATTGTGGCAGATGACTGCACGTCGTTCAATTCGTACGGCGTTATCGTGCTCGAGTTTGGGGCAGAATTCTCCGGATCCAGCACCGGCCCATCGACCGGCGACTCCGTCCTCACTCCATCTACCATCATAGCGCAGTCGTCTGCTTCCGCTTCTTCGCCGTCGACACCTCGTGGCTCCCTCGTTGACATCCTCCTTTCGTTTTTGAGCTCCTCTTGAAGCGCCTTGGTCAAGGCGTCTCTTCGCCTCGTGCGATCAAGAGCGGTAGCCTGTTCCCTCCCGACCCATTCAACAAGCGACCTCACGCGCTTGTTCATATCGCCCACACTCATCCTTTTACTCGGCCACTTGACTTTTACTCCCCTCTCCACCGTGAGTTCCGTGTTTTCGCCTCGCCCCCCACCGGTGGCTGCTCCAGCCCCGCCACGAACCTCCAGAGGTTGTGGAGCATCCGTGGGCAGCATGGGCTCTAAGTGCGCCAGATAATCAGGCAGGTTCCACGAGGTGTACAGCGGTTGTTGTGAAACGACATATGCGTGTGAATTTCGGTAAGCCCGTGAGGACTCGGCGTTACTGGGGCCTAAATTTTGTCCATTCACGCCATTCGACTGATTTCGCCGACTGGTGTGCTCATGAACCGCATTGCCAGCACCGTGTGACACCGAGTGAGAGACTGGTGGCCGCTTTGGAGCGTTGGAAGCCTTCGCCCGGCCGTTATTCCCGGCTCGCCTTGCTGAGGTTTGCGGCAAAACTGGAAGATAGTCACGTGAGTTAGTCTTTTGCTCTAGAGTTTCGATGTCCATACCATCTTCACCATCGGCAACTGCAAGCGCCTCGAGAGGAAGAGCTACTGCTACATTTTTTCTTCCGCCGCGTTTGTTAGCACGGCCACCAGCCTTGGAGACTGGTGCAGGTGCTTGTGAAGGTGCTTTGGACTGAGTTGGCGTGTCGTCCCGAGTGGCATTCGACCCCTGATGATCAGGTGTTGCAGAGGACGACCTGGTGCGCTTTTTCGCCGTGCTGCAACACGCAGCACATCAGATACAGTTTTCAGATCAAAGACCAGGGAACACACGTGTCATCTTCAGTCCGCTTTCGCTTTTTGCGATTGTTCGGCCCAGGTTCCGGATCGTCATCGGGCGAAAGTTGAGGATCGCGATTCCCAGTCGATATCACGCTGGCGGTATCGTGTGCAGCAGCTTCGGCAGCAGTGGCCTCGATGATCTCCTTCAAGCTCTCATCAAACGCAGCATCTCGACTATTCATAGTATTTCTCCGCTTGGAGGGTTGCTTTAGCAGTGTCGAGGGCGAATGAGAACGCGATACGCGGGAGGGAGCAGAGTTCTGATTATGATGTGAATTGGTAGAGGACTGTCGAGGTCGCTTGGACCTTTTCCTGGAATGGTTATTAGTGAAATCCGCTGCACAGATCAGGACTTTTCGCGTACTTGAAGAGATCGGTATGTAGCTCTGGTTTACATTCTTCGCAGTAGTAGTCATCGTCGTGGAGTTGGTCTTCGGATTCGAACCCCATGCATAACCCGTGCTGCCAGACCTTGCAGGTCTCGCATTGGACCATGAATTCACCCGCATCTGGGTCGTCCTCTCCTTACGAGTTTTTGCGTTAGGAAAAGAAGTCTGCGCCGGTGAAAGACATACCAGTACTCCCGCAGACACAGCGTGTGATCCCCTGCTCCTCCTCCTCTGGAGCACCAGGCAGCAAATTCTCTGGCGAGTCGACCACCTCGGTGCTGGAAACAATGATGACAGAGAGCTGCTTGTCCTTATCTTTGGGTTTGCGCTTGTTCCTCCCATTGGGGGCGACAGTGTGGTTGGCAGAAATGGCGGTTGGAGTTGAAGAGGGTGCCGAGGGGTTCTTGCGCTCGTCAGCGGGCTCTTCAAAGTCTTCTTGTTTGAGGCGCTTTTGCCTGCCACTGCCGCTGTTGGTGGTGGTGAGAGGGGGACGATGAGAAGGGTCCTTTTGTTTGGGAGCAGGGTCCGAGTCTGGAGACTTGGATACGCTGGTAGATGCAGAGGGAAGCGAGCGGCGGCCTGAACGACGTGTTTCCCTGGGAGAAAGCGGAGGACCCATCATGGTGGCTTGAGCCATAGTTCCTTGGTCCAACATCGACCTCCGCACCCATGGCCAAACCGGCCCATCGGCGTTTATAACTCTTATCACCGACAACATGTTCACGTGCTCTGGTCACGTCACAATTTTTTGAACGAGATCCAATCCAGGTCGGCTGTTGCAACACTCTACTTACGCTCTTCGGCCTGCGAGCCTGAACAATGTCAGAGCATTCGTTGTCTGGCCGAGGTCTTGGAACTGTTTCTACACTACTGAAATTCTCAACTTTTTCCTAATTCACGTCCGTGTGACCCGATCGGATCGTATCATCCGAGTGACTCAAATTTATGGGCTCTCCGAACTCGATTCCATATCGATTCAACACCCTGTTTTTTTCCTCCCATGTCTCCTTCTGCAACCCTCGAGTACTCATCTCATGCTCCGGAACCCATCTCCTATCCCCGCCTCTCAAAACACAATTTGACCCCGTCAAATACCCCAGATTATCTCCGGCTCATCTTGACTTCCAAAGTCTATGAAATCCTCAAGGAGACCCCACTCGTGCTCGCCCAATCATTAAGCACTAAACTAGGGAATCAGATCTGGCTCAAGCGCGAAGACCTACAAGAAGTTTTCAGCTTTAAAATTCGGGGTGCCTATAATTTTATGGCTAGTCTGGCGGATGAGGAGCGATGGAAAGGCGTCGTCACTTGCAGTGCCGGTTAGTGTGCGTACTTTTAGGCCTGGAAATACTGCACTCTTTCGTCTTTATCTTCGTGATTGGTGGCAGTTCGCCTTGTTAACGCGTTACGTCGTTTATAGGCAATCATGCCCAGGGTGTTGCGCTTTCTGGTGCCCGTCTTGGTATCCCATGCACTATCGTGATGCCGAAAGGCACACCATCCATCAAGGTTAATAATGTCGCCAGGCTTGGAGCAAAGGTTATCCTGCACGGCCTCGACTTTGATGAAGCCAAAATCGAATGTGCACGTCTCGCCTCTGCTCATGGCTTAACATTTGTCCCTCCGTACGACGACCCTCTCGTCATCGCCGGGCAAGGCACAGTGGGCATGGAGATCCTCAAGCAGGCTCCTGATTCCGACAAGCTTGATGGAATTTTTTCCGCCGTGGGCGGAGGGGGCCTTGTGGCTGGGATTTGTGAATACGTTAAAAGGATTGGCAATCCAAACACCAAGGTCATTGGCGTTGAAACTGTCGACGGCGATGCCATGGAAAGGAGTCTCGCGAAAGGTGAACGGGTCACGCTTAGAGAAGTCGGCCCGTTTAGCGATGGAACTGCCGTGAAAATTGTCGGGGAGGAGCCTTTCAGGATCTGTCAGCAGCTGTTGGACTCCGTCGTAAAGGTGGATAATGATGAGCTGTGCGCTGCCATCAAGGATATTTTTGAGGGTTAGCTCTACTCTTGATATTACTGACTTATTATCTGACGCGGACGTTCGCAGAAACCCGTTCCATAACCGAACCTGCAGGGGCGCTTGCTTTGGCCGGACTGAAGCGTTACATCATCGATAACAACCTTGTTGGTGCTCAAAAGAGATTCGTCGCTGTCGTTAGCGGAGCGAACATGAATTTTGATCGTTTGCGATTTGTCGCAGAACGCGCCGAACTTGGAGAGGGCAGAGAAGCACTTTTGAGTGTTGATATACCAGAACGTCCAGGAAGGTATGTCACTCCTACATCGTTAAACTGTGTTCTGTAAAGTCATACGTTTTCAGTTTCATCGCGCTTCACTCTGTGATCCATCCTCGTGCGGTCACCGAATTCATATATCGGTATAATGTTTCTGGCGATAGAGCACATGTCATGCTATCATTCAAAACTGACTCCATGTCGCGGTCGACCGAAGTAAATGAGGTTCTCGCGACACTGGAAGCGTCGGATATGAAAGGATTTGATATCAGCGATGACGAGATGGCCAAAAGCCATGCGCGGTACATGATTGGTGGATGCCAATCCGTTCCTAACGAGCGTGTATTTCGCTTTGGTGGGTTTCTGATGCAACTATCCTCCTCCCGTTGATGTTAATCTTGTCTTCCATAGAATTCCCTGAACGGCCGAACGCCCTTCGGACGTTCCTGCTGGGTCTACATCAGGGGTGGAACATTTCGCTCTTCCATTATCGCAATCATGGAGCTGGTGCGTTTTCTCCCCTAAATATTTCCGGGTGCTGAACATTGTTTTCAAGATCTTGGCAAGGTTCTGGCGGGTATTCAGGTTCCGCCAGAAGATTACGAGGCGTTCGACACGTTTTTAGAGAAATTGAATTTCACATACGTAGAAGAGACTGAGAACATCGTGTACAAGCGTTTCTTACGGGGTTAGCGGGCAATGAAGTTGATCATCTTTCTGATTTTCCTTTCTGATCTGCCAAAGCCCAAGACTCCATGTCGGCGTTGACATGATACGCCTGGACACCTTCACGTACTAAACTTACCAATTCCGCCTTTCGGGAGGACCGACAAGTCTCGACACTGTTTATCATGTCAGTTTGACAGTTCATTTTAAAAAGGAACTTTCTGAAAAGTTCGGGTTGCAGATCATGTTTAAAATGATCTGTCGAAAAAATAGAGGCAAGGAGAGAGAAGCTAGGTACATAAGCATGACTTTGGCTACCCGAGCAACAATCCTCCGGTATGACATCTATCGACGGACATATGTAGTGTAAAATAAAAACACAACAGCGGCAAGTTACAAACAGACATGTAAATTACAAAGATAGAAAATCTACGGTTGTGTCGAATGTCCCAAATCCAAATGCTTAAACCTCCACAGCCTTCCGCGCTTTCCCGGCATGCAAGATCCATTGCAGCGAATTCCGGAACGAGTTGCTGCGACGGTCCCGCTTTGTCGGCGACGCTTTCGGTGAGGATGGCAACGTGCTGACTAGTGTGGGCGTGGGCGAACGGCTGAGGGGGGTCCCGTGTGCAGTAACAGCTTCCACAGCTTTGATAGCAAGAGCAGTGGTAAGGCCACGGTTACCAATACGGATTCCCGACGATCCGTACTTGTAAATAAACCCAATCTCCCATCCACCATCCTCACACTGGAGAGGCAGGAGGGTACGGAGGTCGATCTCGTTCCGGATTCCAACAAAATCGCACACTAGGATCCGCATTCCGAGAGCGAGGGAGTCGCCTTCTGCGCCGATCCTTTCCTGCACCCGCTCTTTCAATAAGGGCTTCAGCATCGCGTGTAGCTCCTGGTCGCCGGAACAGGCGAGTAGACGGCTGGTGAAATAGAGGAAGCACTCGGCAGTTTCGTAGTACCTCGTGCCATCCAGGTATGCGCGATTTCGAAGAACTTCCTGGACCCACTCGAGCGTCTTCTGAAGCTCGCTTCCCCGACCATATGTGTAGAACAGTGTCAAGGCGTTCACGCATACGACAGGATCAAAGCGGGGTCGTCGATGATCAAAGTATGTCTAATGGATTCCTTAGTATGTATTTCGATAACTCCAGAATATCTTGAGACTTACTTGGATTATGCCGTCGGTATCTACATATTCGAGCATTTCGTCTATGACGGAAGATGCAAGTGCCTTGTCACGGCGGAGCACTGTAAGACCGAGAGACGTGGTGTCGAGGTCGAAGGGGAATTGCTCAGTCGTTAGTTGCCCCTTCCCTGAATTGTTAGATCAGTTGACGGCATGATGAGCTGAACAGATGGTCATACTTGCCTTGAAAGAAGTTCCACGTTCTGGGGTGCTCTACGAGGTTTACAAGACTCCTGCAAAACGTAAATGATGAGCATACATGACAAACAAATTCCTCGTTCTGGAATAACTTGCCGATCGTTAGTGGCCTCCAAGATCAGCAGCTGCGCGAAATTCTCCTTCAGCTCGGTAACGTCGAGTTTGTCAGTTTTGGCCGTGACAGATAGTAGGCACCCGGCATTCCTCTTCAGAAAATCCTGACCCCGTACCACCGGGTCTCCGATCAGGTTGCGGAGGGCGCGGGCCACGGGCTCACGATGCTCGAAAACGATGCCATGCAAACCCAGCGAACGAGCCGACAAAACGTTCTCGAGTCGATCGTCAATGAATATTGTGCGGTGCGCATCAACGCCAGTGGTTGACAGAACATGTCTGTAGAAGCCGAGGTTTGGTTTGCGTTCACCAGCAGCGCCGGAAGTGAAAATCTGGTCGAAGATCTCCCAGTCTGCAGGCTTCGTGCGGAGCACTTCCCAATCAGGCAGAGAGATATTCGACATAGCGAAAACTTTAAGCTCGCCACCAGACTGAGCCTTCAACTCCCGGATCAATGCGATGAGCTCATTATCGGCCTGTAGGGAGCTTCGAGCCTGCTGCAATGCTCGCCGGATCTCTTCAGGTTCAATGTCGAAGTCTGCTCCAACTCGTGCATAACAGTCATCCTCTGAGAGCCGCCCACGCTCGTAGTCGAACCAGATCGGGCAAGAGAGGATGTCGCGAAGTCTGCGTGCGGAGATGCTGGTTTTGGTTTCTGGTGACCATTTGAAAAGTACGTCACCCAAATCAAAGATGATCGTCGTATACTGGCGATGTTGCGACATCAGGGAGACAGGTTGAGGGCGAGGAGAGTTGCCTGGAAGGTAACGGATACTGAACTTCGTTCATATTTATATGGCGCCTTCTGGTCCTTCCCAAATGTGCCTTGATGATAAGGGAAGACCAGGGAGCGCCATGATGGAGTCGGATGTGAAGGAACAGCTTGAATCTTCATGCGTTCTGGATAATAATTTGCCTTGAGGCTGGCACCATTTTGGTTAAGCCTAGAGGCAACCGATGCATGGGTCCAATCGCGAAGCCTTGTCCCGGGATTGTGATACCTCATGGTGGATTTGATACAGTGAATGGCGACCGCGTAAGTAGTCGGCAGGAGCGGGTACCAGGAGAGCCAAAGTTGCTGAAAGCCCTGAACTTCTCAGCGGAAACGAGATGAGCTACTGATGAACTAAGAGGAGGGGCATGGCTTGATAATCTCGATCTGACAAATTCATTTAGGACAATTATTGTGATCACCGGGTGCTAGAAGAGATAGCCGAGGATACGGGCCCTGATGAGCGGGCCTCATGTCGAAAACAACACACCCCAAACTTTTGTGGGCGATTATGTAGCCTGAAAAATCGTGCTCATGGCTTGGAAGTTGTTTACAAACTGCGCTGGATAGAAGACGCTCACTCCATGAGCTAAGTATCCACCCACCGAGTTGGAGAGGAAAAATACTGGTACCTAATTTATGTTTGCCTCCGTTTTCATGAAGGGTCAAGACTCTCAAGAGATAGCCCGATCGAGCCTTGTCGGGATCGGCGGCGGTGCCTTGGTGCATCGTGATCCGAACTACTAACTCGTTATGTGCAAAAAGGTGGTTTGTAGTGACATAGACCATTGACGTACATGCTATTCCGATACGGGATGTCGACGAGACCTGTGAGATTAGGAAAAAAAGGGACACATACAAAACAAACAAAGGGCCCACCTTGCTGACTACGAGTGAATAAGATCATGTACGAGTACAGTGGAAGGTCATCTATGTATCTGTATAAAGTTAAAAAGTTAGTCTGTTGTCAAGATAAACCTCTTATCGTTGGACAATAGAACCAACGTTGGGGAAGACGCAGCACCGTCAATTGAACTGTTCATAACTTCATTGTCAACTGAACATTTGCGCAGTCGTAATCATCGGTACCAGTCGCTTCAAGTTAGGATGATGATCTCATAACCCAACTTCTATGAACCCAAAAAGGTGTAATAAAGAGACAATCCCGAAGAGAAACGTGTAGGCGCACCCGATGGTTCTAGTTCAAATTGAAAGCAATCGAGAGAAGGTTCTGGGAACCGAAGGAAGGCAAGGAGATCTTCATGGCGTCTGCTGCTTCCAGATACGCGCGCTGAAATCATTGAAGACTTTTATATGCCTACGATTAAACCTCGGGTTTCTGAAGCCTTGAGAGGACCTGGTGTCGGTGGAAATGACCGGATACAGCAATATTATTAGACCTTTAGGCCGGGCGATATATACTTACGCAGTACATGAGAGTGCATCCGTCATAGTGAGGCTTTGACGTGCGTATACCAATTGATGTTTGATGTGTCTTGAGAGATCATCTGAATTACGTGACTAATGTCTACTCAAAATGTCGCATGTTCTCTAGGGTGTAAATCTGGTGGAAACTTCAAGAAAGAACTTTTCGCTTTAGTTTCCTATGCAACGACACAAGCTCACTCACAAGGGACTTTAAACCTCTTCGCTATAAGTCATTGTCAATCCATCTCACACCGATGCGCTATGCTCGTAGGAGTCAATGATGCACACCAGGGTCTTGAGTGAATCAGAGACTCTGAATCGGCATCAGAAAAGTTGAGATCCGCCAATCAATCTATGTTGAACGCCAGTTGAAGTTTGAACGCTCTCAATTTGGAGGATGTACCACAATCGACGGTCGGTGTGCGAATGCAACATTCAGTATTCGGCGATCCGGTCCACGTCTGTGGGTCCAAGTGATTACTGTATGGATTTAAACGATAGCTACATGTGAATTGTTCGGCACTGGTTCAAACTTCATGAGGCCACAGGTTTGCCACAGATAGGTCAAGTGCTATGGCTGCAGGAAAGCACGACTCGGAGAACCGAATGTTCATAGTCATAGTCATAATCATCACCGGCGCGGTGTTCATGCGATAGCCGAAGCACGAGCTGAAAATTTCAACGGGAAGGGAAAGACTACATCCGCCGTCTAACTGGAACAGGATGACGCGTTAAATCACAGCGACTGTAGTAAGTCATGGCGCACGAACCTCTCCTATTCAATCCTAATGATGGTTCGGCTGCGGCTTCTGGCTCAGGTAAAAGTTATCCACGACAACGTATGTGGTGAACGCGACGACTGCGATACCAAATCCAGGGAAGAGGTTGCGAAACATGATACGGTTGCTGAAGACTGGGTGTTTGCGCCAGGCCTCCCTTTTTGCCCATGGATCCCTGAAGAGCGGAAGATTGGACATGGCTGTAATAGAGGTGAGTGAAAGCACGAGGAACAGGAGAAAGACTTGCTTGTTTCAAGCTGAAGAGTTTGGTCGGCAGAGCTCGGCCTTCCGACCATCTTTCACCGACAGGTGTCGTGATCAACTTGTTTAGGGCAGGTCCAGTCCACTTGAACACACAAGAAATTTGATCGACTGCCTTCCCTTGTTTTAAATCTCCCACTTACCCCGCTCCATTAACCATCCCTTCGTTATCTAGACTTCCTTGTTACGACGCCCGGCGTTCCTTCAATTGTATCCAGGTCAAATAATGTCCGGTGATTCCACAAGTCTAGTGGACGATGATCGCTTGCTGGTCCTTAAATCAGCACCTAATGGCAGCAATGCTCGTCCTGGCGCCAATATGAATGGTGTTTCCAACCACAATGACGACGACTCCTCAATGAGTGAAGATGACGACTTGCCACTGGTACGTCCCGTCGCTTAGAATAAGCAGTACTCAATGCTGACACGCCTTCCTTTCGCCACATCATCATAAAGTCACAGACAACGCGCAAGTCCGGGTCGGTTTCCACTCCCCCTCGTAATTTGAAGCGGAAAAAGCCAGTTTATGCTGAGTCTTCCAGTGAGGAAGACACACCACTTGCTTCTTCTCCCGCGAAACAAACCGTCTCAGCTGCAGTGGCTATGCCAGGCGCCGCTCGTACTACTACTGTCCCCGCCTTGGCCGCTAATGGGATTTCCACAATCCGGAAGCGGAACATCAAGACCGAGGCCGATGATTCTGACTTCGACGACGACGCGCCTAGGTCGCGTAAGACTAACGGCAAGACCACAAAGCCACCACGGAAGAAGGTCAAAGAAGAGAGCGATAATTTCGACGCGTCTTCGGGTGATGAAAAAACCCCTGCCGCCAAGAAACCTGCTGCATCACGCAAACGTAAAATCAAAGCACAGAGCGACGTCTCGTCTGCCGACGAGAAGGCACTGGCTAAGAAAGCTGTACCGAAACCTCGAGGGAAGAAGGTCAAGAAGGAAGAGGATGCATCGGGCTCTGATACTCCCAAGCCAAAGAAGAGGGCGACCAAACCAAAGAAGGAAGAGACGAATGGGTCTCCATCGAAAGGAAAGGGAAAGAAGAAGGAAAAACAGGAGGAGGCGCAAGAAGAGGTTTTCAGATGGTGGGAGGCGGATGCCGACAATGACGGTTCTGTTAAGTGGCAAACTCTGGAGCACAACGGGGTCATTTTCCCTCCTCCGTACGAACCGCTACCTAAACACGTCAAATTGAAGTACAATGGTATTCAAAGATCGTCGCGCTCAGCTTTTCCATACATCTTATATGTCTCTTTAGGAAAGCAAGTGGATCTTCTGGCCGCTGCTGAGGAGGTTGCTGGCTTCTACGCGGCCATGATAGAAACTGACCATGCCCAGGATGCGACTTTTAACAAGAACTTCTTCGAAGATTGGAAAACAGTCTTGAAACAACATCCTCCTGTTCGTCGCACGCTTGCTCTTCGGTTCATTGTTCCTAACCCCTCAAATTAGCTCGATGGTACGAAGATCACCTCTTTCGACTTGTGTGACTTCCGTCCCATATTCGAATATTACGAGGCCGAGAAAGCGAAGAAAAAGGCCATGACTGCGCAGGAGAAGAAGGATGCCAAAAAGGCGAAGGAGGACTTGGAAGCGAAGTATACGACTTGTCTTTTAGACGGGCGTAAGGAGAAAGTTGGAAACTTTCGGGTGGAACCTCCAGGACTGTTCAGAGGCCGCGGCGATCATCCAAAGAAAGGAGCTCTCAAGGTATAGCAAAGAGAACATCTTAGCCTCGATCATTGCGACTGACTTTGGGTACAGTTCCGTGTGCGTCCAGAAGACATCACCATCAATATTGGCCGAAATGCTACCATCCCCATCCCGAATATGCCGGGAAAGTGGAAGGCTGTTACCCACGACAACACTGTCACCTGGCTTGCCAACTGGACGGAGAATGTGAACGGAAATCACAAATACGTTTTCTTGGCTGCGGGCAGCTCTCTTAAAGGCCAGAGCGACATGATCAAATTCGAAAAAGCCCGAGAGCTCAAGGTAAGCATCGTCTTCAAAGCAACGTTCGACGTCTAATAAAATATCGTGGCCTAGAACCATGTCGACCGTATCCGTCAAAATTATAATCGGGACCTGAAGTCTAAAGTCATGGCAGATCGCCAACGAGCTACAGCAATGTATTTCATTGATAAGTTGGCGCTTCGTGCGGGAAACGAAAAGGGTGAGGATGAAGCGGATACCGTCGGTTGTTGCTCCCTGCGGTGCGAACATGTGACGCTGGAGATGCCGGATTTCATTATATTTGACTTCTTGGGTAAAGACTCGATCCGTTACTACAACAGGATCCAAGTCGAAGCCCAGGTTTTCAAGAATATCCGAATCTTCAAGGAAAACAAGAACGACGACGACAATCTCTTCGACCGTGTCACGGTAAGATCAACTTTTGCTATTAGTCAACGATGGATGCATATATATCTTGAACCACCAGACGAGCTCTCTCAATAAGCACCTCACTTCGGAGATGAAGGGCCTTACTGCCAAGGTCTTCCGTACATACAATGCTTCGATCACTTTCCAGCGGCTTCTGGATGAAGAAACTCTAGTGGGGGCAACGTTGCAAGAGAAACTCAATGCCTACAACAAGGCCAATCGAATGGTCGCGATTTTGTGTAATCATCAACGGAGTGTACCCAAAACCCACGACCAGTCAATGGAGAGAATGCGGCATAAGGTATATTCAGAACTTCTGCTTGAAACATTCATTGACTCCGTTCCACAGCATCGCAGTCTGAAATACGAGCGGATGAAGCTTCGCCACGCATTATTCAATATTGACTCTAAGTACAAGAGGCAGAAGAAGTACGTAGACGACGAGTCTGATATAGACGAGGATTGGATAGAGAGTCATGAGGAGGACTTAAAGGCCAAGGAGATAGAGAAGGCAGAGAAAAAGTTCGCGAGGGACAACGAGAAGCTTGAGGAAGAGGGTAAGAAACCTCATAAGGACTCTGTTTTACAGGAGCGGATACAGGCCATAGAAGAGGACTTCGACAGACTGGCGAAGGAACGAGGAACCAAGAATGCCACTTTGAAGAGAGAACGGCCTGTCGAGAAAATCGAAGAGGCTATCGACAAGTTGAGTGACAAGATCAAAGCCTTCAAGCTGCAGATCGATGATCGGGACGCTGGCAAAGAGGTTGCTCTTGGTACAAGGTCGGTAGCATTGGGTTATGTCAGTTTTTTTGACCCTGATATAATTTTCTTTTCAGTAAGATCAATTACTTGGATCCTCGGTACGTTACAAGCTTCTTGGTGAAACTGTCTTCACTAATCCTGTGCTTTAGAATTACAGCAGCATGGTGCCAAATCCACGATGTGCCCATAGAAAAGATGTTCTCCAAGACACTGGTAACCAAATGTAAGTCTTGCAACATAGATGCCAATGAAGTTTATACTCATCGTTCTCAACTGAAGTTCCTTGGGCCATGGAAGTTGAACAGGACTGGAAATTTTAATACCTGTTTCCAGTCATGGTGCATTGTCGTCTCGTCACATTTTTAGTACTTAACCCACCACACATTTTTATTTCATAGAGTATGTAACGTAGTTGTACAACAATTGTACAGAAAGCTGCACGGACATCATCCTTTCACATGACAGTTTCAGAGCATGCACTTGTTTGGCAAGGACACGTCACGCAAATAAATCCCTGACGCCCTCGCGTGTCACGAAATAATTCTCCAACACCTGCCATTCACCACCATGAGTCGTATCCCTGGCGGACGTCCAGTAATTGCTTCAAAAACTACTTTCGATGCGCTCGCTGTGGACACCGGCGAGGAAAGCGAAGAGGAGGAGGTCTCTGTTATTCCACCCCCGGAAAGGTTTTTGTTCATGTCGCGCATCTCGATGCTGCGTAAACTGACGACAAATCAGCAGTTCGTCCCACTTCGAGACAAAACCCACCAAGTCTGCTGTCAAAAAGGCTCTTAAGCTTGCTCGCATAGAGAAGCGGCAGCACCAAAAGGCTTTGGCAAAGGCTCAACGTGGGCACTCCCCCATGTCCGAGAACTCTGCAATATCCTCAGATGTACCGCCAAACCCACCTGTTCCTCTGCATCCCTCTTCGGAAGACGCCGGACTAGGGGTCAGCTCTGCTTCAACAGAAGAAGCCTCTGCGGCCCAACCCTCACCGCCCGGCGTGCCTGTGGAGTCCAAGAAACCCGCTATCCATATGAATGGCGGGCCTGTTGATTCAGGTATATCTCCGTCACCGCGTCCTGTGGTTCCAGTGCAGAAGCCTCCGAACCTCGAACCCCCTGCTCAGCCACCTGCTGAACCGTCCCCGCAAGAACCTGTAGTGGAGGAGCAGCAACCTGCCGAGCCCTCTCGGCAGAGTTTGATACAATCTTCTGAAGCAAAGCCCGCTCTTCAAGACGCTGAGAAAGTCAAGAAGCGACAGAGTTTCGTTACTCGTACGCTGTGGACGTTCATCATGATTGGTGGCTTCATTGGTGCGCGTCTCAGTTCATTCTACCTACATTTTACTGAAGTTATACAGGCCTACTACTTCTCGGACATATCTACATGATCCTTCTGGTCATGCTTTGTCAAACTCTCGTTTATAGGGAGGTCACCTCTCTCTTCTCCTTGAAGTATACAAAACCGTACGCGGAAGACACGCATGGCAAAGATCCGTGGAGCAAAACTCTCAACTGGTACTTCTTTGCAGTAACGAATTACTTTTTATACGGCGAGAGCATCATATACTACTTCAAGGTATGGCTTTTTTGACTTCCTCAGAGCAGTGTATTTGATATAATATACATATACAGCACGTCGTCTTTGCCGATGCGCAGCTGCTTCCGTTCGCCACCAACCATCGTATGATCAGCTTTGTTCTGTATACGATCGGCTTCATGGGATTCGTGATGTCATTGAAGAAGGGTTACTTGAAGCAACAATTCGGCCTCTTCTGCTGGGTGCATATGAGTTTATTGCTTATAGTTGTATCAAGGTAAGTCATTTGACGGTCAGAAACTCACCCAACCAACTGACCGTTCATCTTTTCTAGTCACTTTATTGTGAACAACATCCTGGAGGGCCTCATCTGGTTTTGGGTTCCTGCTTCTCTCGTCATCTGCAACGATGTATTTGCTTACATTTGGGGGATCACGCTTGGACGTACTCCACTGATCAAGTTGTCTCCCAAGAAAACCGTTGAAGGCTTCATCGGAGCCTTCTGGAGCACCATGATCTTTGGCGTGATCTGGGGCACCTACTTCATGAGATTCAACTACATGATCTGCCCTGTTCATGACCTCGGCGTCAGCGCATGGAGCAATGTGCAGTGCGTTCCCAATCCAGTCTTTGTTTGGAGAGATTGGGAGATTTGGAAACCCGTGGCGGCATTCTTATCGACTTTGGTTCGTGTATATGACGTTTCCTCCATTCTCGTGTACCTGATCTTTTCCTTTCTCAGTTTGGCCGATCGATCACAACTATCCCATATGCCCCTTACCAGTTCCATCTCCTGGTGTTGTCTTTTTTCGCGTCCCTGGTGGCGCCTTTCGGAGGCTTTTTTGCCTCCGGATTCAAGCGTGCCTTTGATGTGAAGGATTTCGGGCATAGTATCCCCGGACACGGAGGAATGACAGATCGCATGGACTGCCAGTATGTCTAATTTCTACTCGCCTTCTACTTCCGTGTCTCACTGTTTGGTAGATTTTTAATGGGAGTATTCACCTATGTGTACTACTCAAGCCTTATCCGTGAACACCATGTCACGGTTGGTGGTATCTTGCAGACCATCGTTAGCGGATTGACTATCAACGAGCAGCTTGAGCTCATCGGTGATCTGAGGCGATATCTGGAAATGCAGGGGATCAAGGTCCCGTCATAATACAATACTATCACTACAGTACATCGCTCAACACGATGTTATGCTAATATACCTATGAATGCATCTTTATAATTCCTCCAGCCCTTCGGAGAAACCCATGAACATCAAAGTTCAAACAACAGTCCATCTTGCCAAACCCCCGAATGTCATTGCTTTGCGACCGAGAGCGTTCTTCAACGCTCGCAGTCCAATTCCATGAGCATCTTGTCCTCCAACAGTCGTTACGTAGTAAAGCAAAACGTCCCCTCCACCTCGAGGGATGTAGACATTTGTACTCCACCCACCTTCGGCGTTGAGCTCCAATGGGACTCTCTCGTTTCCGAATGAAATCATAAAGACGAAATTGTCGGACTCCGCCGTCGATAGATGTTCGCACCTCTTGAATATTTGGAAGCTGATTCGCTGCCCGCCTTGAATGCTCCTCGTGGCCGGTTGCAGAACAGATGGCCAAAGATTCAATTGATAGAAATCCTTGAAGATAATAGGGCCTTCAGGTTCCATGATGTAATTCTCCCAAGATGTAGGCCCGCCCTCCTCTTCTGGAATAAGCTGATACGAAGAATCTTCGGGGAAGTGACGTCTTCCAAACTCGGCAGGTGAAGACGTGAACCACATAGGGGCAAACCGCTGCTCATAAAAGGTGCCGTCCAGGGCTCCCGCGCCCCAGCATGAATCGATGAGGTGCCATCTCTCTTCGACAAACACACAATTCCAGGCGTGATTGCTGGAGTATGCAGGAACAGGCTGACCAGGAGCTGTCGCCACATACCCTACGCCCTTTCCATGCCCTGTCACCTTGTGGACCTGTATACCTACTCTTCCCGCGAGGGATCCGAAAAGCCCAGCATAGCCATCGCAGACCGCCAACCCCGATGTCAGCGTCGACTCTGCAGTGGCTACTTGGATGTTTCCAGAAAAAAATGCCTCTGCATCGTATGCGATGTTGTGATGCAGCCATGTAAAGATCGCGCGGAGTTTGTCCATCTCGTAAGGAAATGGCTCCGTCAGGTCGTATGCGAGGTTATCCAGAGAGGTCACGGTGTGTCGAGGGAAAAGTGCGGCATGAGCATCCACATGCGTGAAATCGCGACATTCCAAGCAGGATGATGCATCAAATACACCTTCGTATGCGGCCTCCTCCAGCTCGACGACGTGTGGCTCGGGTTCAGGTTCAGGCGGTGGCGTAGGAAGCCGAGTTGGCATCGGAGGCACACGACGCCGGGGAGGTCCAGCATCGCGCGGCGATGGTGGCGGACTATCTTGAATCGTAGACACGGAAGACCGCTTCGGAGGCGGTGGGGGACGTCGAGCGAGCGCTCGTGCTAAAACAGCAGGGCTTGGGCGTGTCCATTTAGGGGGAATGGGGGGAGGTGGACCTCGTGGATTTGGGGGCTCGACCTGCAATTCCACATCTTCCTCGTCATCAGGCTCATGTACTGAGACATCTCTACGAGACCGGGGTATGGGAGGTGGAACTGGCCTAGCAGGTGGAGTCTTGGTACGACCTGCTTGATCTAACTGCAGACTTGCTATTCGGGCGGCGATGCCTGTGGGGACAACCACATCATCAACGGTCTTTATAGCAGTACTATCCGACCGGCGAGGCGGTGGTGGGGGAGGTACTCGACGAGGTGGTAAGGGTGGTCGAGCAGAAGCCATGGCTATCCAAGCGTCTACGACATCCTAAGCGATGCTATGGCATGCCAAGGAAGATGAATGGCATAAACATCAGAGTAGAAAGATCGTATTCATCAATTGACAATATTCATCGCTCAAAAGGCATGCTTAGGACAATCAAAGCCGAATCCATGGCAATACAAGGAAACACATGGCCGACTTCTAACATACTGGTAACACGAGCATCTGCGGTACTTCCGACCCCCCAGTGTCCCTCTGGGACTCAAATGGGAAATGCATCTCATATTAGCATAGGAAGGGCAGGGCATGGGGTGCAAGACAACAGCATGATCATAGGTGGCTGAGATAGCAAAGAGAATCAAAAGACACGGGGTGTTTATGATCTGGGTTTTTCCTAAGGGGGCATGAGGCATGAGTCTAAGAGACAGATGCTTTGAATCTGATTGACAGACCTTCTTTTCCTTCCACAGGGCCAAAAGACCCACGCCGGATACCTTCACAACTTTGAAGCGCACACCGGGAATATCACCCTTGGCCTTGCCGCGGCGACCGAAGCCAGAAATGAGAACCTCGTCGTTCTCATCGACGAAGTTAAGGCAACCGTCGTTCTGGGATTAGCCGAAGAAGTTAGAATACAGAAAAAATCCGACTCGGAGTTGCAGTGGGACTCACGGGAACGAACGCGGTGACCTTCTTCCCGTTCTTGATCAGCTGTACCCGGACGCACTTGCGAATGGCAGAGTTGGGCTGCTTGGCCTCAACACCGACTTTCTCGAGCACGATTCCCTTGGCATGCGAGGAGCCTCCAGTGGGGGAGGTCTTGTAGATGTTACCGAGAGCACGCTTTTTATACGCTTTGTCGGCCTAGAGAGCGAAATGAGAGGGATTGAGGTTGAGAGATAAGGGGCACATACCCATCGGTTTTCCCGACGGTCGTTGCGTAGCTTGCGAGCGGCTTGAAGTCCACGGGGTTTGTTGGCTGTGGGATACGATGAGCACGGTGTACAGCGAGGAGAGCATTCTGGACGACATACAGCCCATTCTTGAGGTTGCGGTCGTATGCAAGCGCTTGCTCTTCTCAACTGGGATTCGCCGGCCCCCTTTGAACCTTATTCAAAAAACTGTTACAGTTGCAAACACCGGCTATCTTCGGATCATTACGAACACGTGATCAAACACGTCGCGTCGAACCCCCCGGCTCAACTCCGGCTTCTTGTCCTCCGAGGGCGTTATGCACCCAAAGACCAACCCACACCAAAAGAACCACCCCAAGTGGCGTATTTAGGGCGCACAATGGCTCTTCTCTCCGCCTTCCTCGTCATTTTTTGACAGGAGACATGGCCGAGACACAGTGAGTACCTTCGCCATGGACGATCTCGAGTTCAGCGTGGCATCATTCCCCATGCAGTCACGGCCTTCCGCTCCTATAGTTATGGTGATCCAACCAACTCTACCGATGGCGTAAAGCTAGATGGTTTGTACGGGATAAACCATGAAACACTTACTGATACTTCCCTGCAGTATCTTACGAGGACAACATGTGAGCATCCGTGTGTTTGATTGAAGTCAGATATTGGATCGAAAATCTGAACACCTCATCAGTTGCGCTCAGTCAGTTATGCCGTACTGGCCAAGAACCTGGGCGTCGAGAGAGTGCTGCTTGTTACTGGCTTTCCCTATAGGAGGTCAGCAGGTACGACATTTTCCTCGTCAATCCTCACGTTCCAAGTACACTGATATCGCCACCTCAAAGGCCAATCGTTTATCCAGACTTTGTCCCAAAGTTTAGGACATCACCGTCCTTTCAGGCTGTGATGATATATGAATTCAAATATATCTGCCGTCAGATTCATCGTTGGATATGGATCTGCGTCCACAAGCCCTCGCAACAAGTGGCAAACATGATTCGCCTCTGGGATCCATTCTTGCAAATGAGCAGTACAGACTACTCGAACGCCCTTAGGCCGCTCTCGGGGCTTCCAAAGACTTTCAGGAAGGAATACCGACAAAGGTCCCCAGCATGGTATTCGGGCGTTTGGTCCTGGACGCGCATACAACGCATGGATATTAAGCCAGGCTGCAGTTACTTTTGGTTGCCCCACAGAAGTCTCGCTCAAAATAGGAATTCCAGTGGTTCCGCAACTACGAGGACCGTTACAACGGATTTTATATGCACACTACTGACCTAGCATAAAATGAATGCTCCTCAGATATTCCGACCTCTAAACATTCCTTCGCGAGGAATGGGAATGTGGAGTCCTTGAGTCCTGGGGCGCGAACGACTTGATCACTCTCTTGCATTCCTGGAAGATAGGCCATACTTCGCAGGTGCATGACGAGGGCGATCTTCACAAATGTGATCTCAATCTATCTGAACGCAATCAAGCTCTCAGTTTGATCATGCCGTGCAGAACGGATTCATATTTTCTACCAAGAATCCATCTGTCATTGGGACAATCATACCTAGTTGACCTACCCAAGCCTGAGGATAGTGAGGCCGAAGTTTGGCCTAGTTTTGCATCTTGAGAATACCGCCAGGCTTGTGGTGATCGATTCAATCCGGGAAAAGTAAGCAAGAAGATTGAGTGCTATTGAGCACCTGAGTTACCATTAGTCTCTCCTAGTCTCTCCTACACCACCCATATGCATCAGTCGTTCCTCCATACTGTAAGTTACCATGTTCGGCGGCACGGTTTCGATCGAGTTTATTGCAAAAAATTTGTAACACATCTGTACATCAAATGGAAAGTTGACTTTTCTTGATCATGTTCCTCCTGCTTGGGCGCCATGTTGCCCGGAAGACGCGTCCTATACGCAGCTTGGCCTGTGTGCAGCGAAGAAGATATGCGTTGCCCACCAGTCTGCTGGACGACCTGACTGACCGCGGATTCGTACACCATGTCACCCGGTATGCTCTTTTCAGTCCCATGTCGCGAATCGTCCTCTGAAACGCGGAAACAAGGCCAACTATCCTCCGAGAGGCCCTAGAGTCGAAACGCCAGGTAGTCTACGTCGGCGTGGACCCCACGGCACAGTCACTGCACATCGGCCATCTCATTCCACTCATGTGTTTATTTCACTTCCAACTACGCGGCCATAAAGTGATCCCCCTTGTGAGCTGCCCTCAACATCCGCACCCTACTCCGAATGACTACAACCTCGCCAGATAGGCGGTGCTACTGGTCGGATCGGCGACCCGTCAGGGCGAAACCTGGAGCGCCAACCGGCGAATGTCGAGCAGATCGAAGAGAACGTCGCCAACCTGACGCAAGGCATCCAGGAATTCTTCAAACGCGCCTTTGTCTACGCGGACGCACGCGTTGTGCGCAATGAGGAGTTGAGCATCGAGCCCATCGTTACCAACAACCTCACCTGGCACGAGGACGTGAATATGCTCGAGTTCTTGCGCACGGTGGGCATCCATGCGCGTGTGAACACTATGTTGAATAGGGAGAGGTACGTGTGCAGTTATTTCGCAATGAAGGATGGACCTCTAACTTTCGACATAGTGTGCGCGCTCGGCTGACCTCGCAACAGGGCCTGTCCTTCACGGAATTCACATACCAGCTGCTTCAGGCGTACGACTTCTACCACCTTCATAAGAACTTGGGATGCACCATCCAAATCGGTGGCTCTGATCAATGGGGGAACATACTGGCCGGGCTGGAGCTAATTGGTCGGCTGGAAGGCTCTTCGTCCCCTGAGCATGCGTCAATCGCCGAATTGCAACCGGAGGCCTTTGGTATTACTACTCCACTGCTCACGACTGCTTCTGGTGAAAAGTTTGGAAAGAGCGCAGGCAATGCTGTTTGGTTGAACTCGGACTTGACGAGCGTCTTTGACTTTTATCAGGTGAGCTTTCTCGTAAGAATTCAACTATAATTGTTGGAGGAGCTTATCATATTACAGTACTTTGTTAAAGTCGAGGACTCGGATGTGGAAAAGTATTTGAAGCTTTTCACACTTCTTTCTAGGACAGACATCGAGGCTGTGATGCAAGCTCATCTTGTGAGGTGGCTTACAAAATTGAAATCCCAGCTTCTGCTAATCAGGACATATTGCCATGCGTTCACAGGAGAACCCTGAAAAGCGAATAGCACAGCGACGTCTTGCAGCAGAGGTTACGGAGATGGTGCACACAAGTATGTCTCGTGTGCACTTGGACACAGAATCCCCTGACATTTTTTGGCAGACGATGGCCTTGCCCGTGCGCAAGCGCTCACTAGCCTCCTATTTGAGTCGGACTACGCAGGCCTTTCAGCAAAGAAAATAATATCCGCTTTCGAAAACGACCCTCGACTGGTACTGATTGACAAGGACGAACTTTTGGACTCGGCCATCACGAAACTGGCAGCAAGATATCGTCTTGTTTCCTCAACCTGTGATTGTTCCTTTGTTTTGGATGAGACACATAGGCTGACGGTCTATTTATTTTACAGCCGCTGCTCGGGCACTTGTCCAATCGCGTGGGCTATATGTCAACAACAAAACAGTCCCGGAACCGCAGTTCAGGATCACCAAGGAGGAATTAATTGATGATGGACTAGCGATTTTGCGCGCTGGCAAAGACAAGTTGCTCATCCTGGCAATAAAGCAATAACGCGCACCCTCTATCTGATTCAACGCTATTCCGTCACGCCAGCTTTCGGGGTCCCTCTAATGTCCTTGGAAGCTTTTTTTGAATTATACATACGAATTCCAAGCATCTAAAGTAATACTAATCAATGCGAATTGCACTATAGAGCTTCCGCACGGCCCAGTACGACGCGAGAAACCCGATTGTTCCTGGTGGAAAGAAAATGAGTGAGTGCTGATAAGAACAGCATACCACGAACCTGTCACCAAGAAATCAACGAGCGTGATGAGGATGAGATATCCAAGGTAGATGACGACGCCCGACAGCGAATCAAGGGAGAGGCGAGTTGCCCAGTAAAAAAGCCCATATCCGAACACCCAGAACGCGCTCCCGCCTCCTGTCAAAAATGCCCGCCAATGCCATCTATTATTTATTTCAGTACTGTTAAATCGAAGAATAAGTGATAATCTTGCCGGTATTCTTCAGCACAAAGTATGAAGTAGGTAAAAAGGATAGTGACGGTAGCAGTGGTCAGGGCAACAACGCCAGCAGTTAGAGCTAAGAAGCCAAATGCGTAGTATGCTCGGGAGGCAAAAAGACTCGTGAGCACGAAGTAAAGCTCGACGAACGCAGCACCTGAAATGACGACATGAGATGAGGCTATGATTCAGAATGTAGCTGTGGTCGCACCGAAAGGTAGCATGCCGCTCAGCAATGCAGCTGACTGGAGAGAACACCAAACGTTGTGAGAAAAGAACTAGTGGAAAATTGGAGAAATCTTACCCAAGGATGAAGGTACTTAGGACCCGGGGGTATTTGACGTGGAATCTGGTTGACGCGCACTGGGTTTGGAATCGCCTTCGAGAGAGGACAATCGTGAGATAATATATGGATGATACAATGAGGGGACGTACACCCTTCTTTGACCCAAAATATGAACCGATTGCCGACAGAGGTGCCGAAATCCCAAACCACAACAGCACAATCAGGAGCATTGTTCCTGTAAATGAGTAGTTGAGAATAGGGTCATGAGATAGATGCCGAATAGGGCACTGAAAGATGCTTGCCTTCCGAATAATGACCAGCACACCATCATAACCGTTGCAATTGATCCCCGATTTGACGGAGAAAGGAAACCCAATAATGCAAACACTAGAGCAGAAAATGAGTTGTAAGTTCTAACGCGCGATATCCCGGACTTACCGAGTGTTACACCGACCATGGCGCAGAGTTGTGCACCATTGCCAACCATGATTGACAACAACATGGGATTTTGAGGTGTACGGAAGACTTCACCATGAACCAACTTCCAGCCCCAATCCTCTTGTACATCTTCCTGTGCAAGCCGTTAGCGTCCTTGAAATGGACTTCACCGACTGTTTGGGCTTACACTGAGGTCAATAGCGTTGTACCGAGATATCTATAGAAAGGGTGAGAGACAAACAGGAATAGTGATCAGTGAAACCTACATCGCGAGAGACGCTTCGCACTAGTATCATAGAAACCATGACACATAGGAACACGACGATCACGACAGAGTTGATAAGACTGAACCAATGGATGCGAGGATCGAAAAGGTGAAGGTAATTGTCCCAACGAGTCGCCTACATGAGTAAATCAACATAAAAGAAGAAATGTAAGAGATCAAAGCTACCCATGATGTATCCGATTCCTTGGAGGAGTATTAATAATGCTGGATGTTCAGTAGCAAAAAGTATCACGTACATTCCAAGTAACACGATAGGTATATCGTATCGTCTGATTGTGAGTTTCACTGAGTATTAGAGGAGCAGAATTCGTATCACAAGTTGCTGTGTCAGTCTGTGAACCGCCGATGCTGGAATGTACCGGTCAGTCTAATATATTGATGAAATTGGAGCAAACCGAGCCTACCTGGATGGCCAAACCAGAACTCCAACAATGCGGTACTTATCTGCGGTCGGTTTGTGGTATCTGCAGTGAAGAGGTGAGTAAGAACAATAATTATTCATCTTGTGCAGTGCATTACCTGAAGACAACATCATAGTGGTTGTTCAGCGCGGGCTGGGGATTGGGCTCTCCCTCATTGCCTCCAAGATTGAAGCCTTGGTCGAAAAAGACTTCTTGGCTCCTCTTGTCGATTTTCATTTCAGCCGCTGGAAGTCCATCAACAAGCCAATTGAGCTCATAGTCCTCTCTGATACGGTCGTTGATAAATTTCGCTTCATCTCCTGTAACATCCGGTACAGTACACAGAGTTTGGCATGTTCTGTTATTATTGAGCATTTTGATCTAAGTTACTCGGTCATAAGGTGTTAAACGAGAAGAGACGTTGAAGCGCACATCATATGGTGAATTGAAGATCCTGTCACCGAAAAGAATGGCGCCAAGGCTTTCAGGTTGCTTCACTGGTCCACCTTCTGGCTCGCAGAATCGAAACTTCGGGTTGTAGTAGTCATCTTGAGAACGGTGTTAAGTCCTCGTTCCTTATAATCAACACCGGCAACGTCCTTACAATTGATCATGGATTTCTTCAGAAAAACAGTTACAGAGTGGTTGTATGAATATTCGCTTCAAAAGAGTACTTACCAGCTTGCTGTCATCCTTACTCATGAGCTTAGGAGTAAGTGCATTGACGAATAGCGCAACAGGTTCATCGAGGACATAGTCATGGGGAGCTGCGCCAGGAAGATAGAAGGCTTGAGCGCATGCCGGAACTAAAAGAGCTGCAGCCACCGAGCGTATCAGTCGCATAGCAGAGGGAAAAAAAAGAGAGACTTTTGCTGGACGTCGGAATGGTTGGTGAACAGTAGTAGCCTGCGAGCTACCGTTCGCATTAGACGACAAGTATGTGAATGACAGTCACGTGTATGTGCTTGTCTCGGAACAGAATGCCAAACACTTTAATTTTGAGATCGGCGATCGGCGCTCAGTGAAAGCTTGACATTCAGAAATTGAACGATCAGACCACAGGCATTCAAGACGAGAAACCGTGGCGGCGCGACATTTGTATCGAGGTCTTGCCATGGAGTTTGAGGTTCTTGCAAAGTGTCATACCACAAACGCGCGAGTCTCACGCATGAAGCTCGCCCGTGAGTTAAGCCCTCCGCTTCTACGATACCTGCTAACACGCACATAGATGGAGTGACTATGTTGCCAACATTCATGCCCGTGGCCACTCAGGCTGCCATAAAAGGCTTGTCGCCCGAGCAAGTAGAATCTCTTGGCGTCGACCTTATATTGAATAACACATATCACTTAAACTTGCGTCCGGGCCTCAAAGTTTTAACGGAGGCCGGAGGAGCACACAAGTTTCAAGGATGGGATCGCAATCTTTTGACTGTACGCGTAGATGATACAGGATCCTTCTCTTTTCAAAAACCTAATCGTCCTGTTCCAGGATAGTGGTGGATTCCAGCTCGTGTCGCTGAGCAAGTTCACGACTATCACGGAAGAAGGCGCATTATTCGAAAGCCCGTTCACCGGAGAACCTACGATGTTGACGGTGCGCATCATCTGATATCTTTTACACTGTTCTATAACAAAATGCAATAGCCCGAGGAGAGTATATCAATACAGCACACAATAGGTGCTGATATCATCATGCAGCTCGATGATGTAGGTAAGTCAATTAGACTTGAAAAACTCTCAGTTAACGGATCGTCTTCCCAGTGTCTAGTTTGACGGTCGGCCCGCGCGTCGGTGAGGCTATGGAGCGATCCGTTCGATGGCTTGATCGATGCATAGCGCATCATGAACGCTCTGGCAAGAAAGACACACAAAACCTCTTTGCAATTGTGCAGGGGGGCCTTGATCACGAATTGAGAAATCGTTGCTTAGATGAGATGATCAAAAGAAAGGATAGAGTGGCGGGTTTCGCCATCGGTGGCCTCAGTGGAGGCGAAGAGAAAGGTGAATCCCTTTTAATTGCGTTGAGAACTGAGATTGACTTTTTGTTAAAGATGTTTTTTGGCGAATGTATGCACTCATATCTTTCGGAGCTACAATGCATTAACAAAAACCGCAGTCTCAAGCAGTGCGCAGAAAAATTGCCAGAAGACAGTACGTGTTATTGATTTGTTTTTTGAAACCGACTCTGAATCAGTTGTATAGGGCCTAGATATTGCATGGGCATAGGTTTTGCAGAAGGTGTGCGTCTTTGAACGATGACTTCTTGTAGATGGTCATATAACATGATCCCAGATCTATTGGTCTGCGTTGCACTTGGGGTTGACATGGTATGCCGCCCAACCCTCTAATTGACAGTATTTTGACCGGTCTGAACATGATTTGAACACAGGCTGATTGCGTTTTTCCAACACGGACTGCGCGGTTTGGAGTTGCCCTCACGCATCGCGGTCCCATCAACCTTAGTATATATCCATACATTCATTCTTCTTGATAGCTGACGGACTTTTTCTTAGGATTGAGCAAGCACGCAAAGGAATTTATACCAATAGACGAGACATGCCCCTGTCCTACGTGTAAGGATGGCACGTCTCGGGCCATGCTACACCATATTGTCACACATGAAACCGCAGCAGCTCATGGCAAGTCCGAAGAAAATGTTCCAATCTTGATTCTCTGCTCATCGAAAAGTCTAGCTCTCACTCTCCACAATATAACTTTCCAAGCGCAGGTTATGGGACGGGCAAGGTCTGCAATAATGAATGGAACTTTTCCAGACTATTTGCGATCATTCTTTGCTGAGTACTTCGGCGATGTGGGCTACCCAGAGTGGTGCATCAATGCACTCAGAACTGTGGGCGTTGATTTGCTCGAAGGCAAAGAAGTACAAGTTATACCAGGACAGGGTGCAAAGTGGGAATACGCAGCATCGTAAGACCAATCAGTATGCGAGTTGCAGTGGTATGTAAATAGTGCACATAATTGGATGGCATTCTTAATGAATCAGCGCCGTCCCTTCTTCTTACCCCCGCCCCGACTCGGTCGAGCATTCTTTGCTCTTTTATTTTCCATTGTCTTCCTTCCTTTCCGAATCTGCTCGCTCGTCTTGAGCTCCGTCTTGACTCTACCAGGTGTCTTCCCTGCATATCGCCCTCCCACCTTCGCTATACCTGATCGGCCAATTACCGGTTTCGACGGCCCACCTGTATCCTCGTCTCGTTTCTTCGTCTGGCGTACCTTGCGTTCATAACCGACGTGGAGCTTGTCAAGAGGTTTGGGCGCCACCACAGTGTTATGCCTGAATCTCTGACCCGCAGCGCCGCCCGATCTTCCCCGCGTCCCTTCATTTTCAGCCTCGCCAACCTTCGGAAGGGTGACCCTTGACTTCGCCTTCCACTCATCGAATCGCCCGCTCCGGTAAGTTGCTGGTAGTTTCGTTCCGCTCTCCGTCGTGACTAGCTTGACATTGTCGGCGCCAACACCATCGCCCTTCACAAAGCGCTTTTTCTTTTTATCCCAGTTCATCTGACGCTTCTGACGACTGGCAACACCGTCGTCCCCGGTAAGATCAAAAGTTGCATTTTGTGCTTGCTGGGCAAAGGTAGCACCATCTGTGAGGGAATATCTAGGGTTGTGCACTTAGGGCAAGGACATGATTCAGATGATAAAATATACCCTTTCTCTGTCTCTGCCCCTTTCTGGTAATGGGACATGTAGAACTCGGAGTCGCGATAGCCCTGCTTTTTTATCGACGTGTCAAAGACGGCCTGATAATCTAGGTAAGAGTGTTGTCAAAAGAAATCTGCAAAAATGCCATACCGCAATATCATCTTCATCCGCCATTTCTACGTCTTTGCCGGACACGACAAGTTCTGCCTCTGGTACATCTTGAAAGGCTGTAGACGTCGAGGCAATTGCCCTCTGGGCCGATTTGTTCAACGCCTTTCTCCGCTCCTTCATCAAGGCTGCATTTGTGGCGTTCCCTTTCGTGCCAATTTCAAACACCGTCTCGGTCGGTGTGAAAGAGTTCACAGAACGCAGAAGCGTCTTCCTTGCTTCCTCTAGCAACCTCCTCTGATGACCTTCTGCGCCTCGCAGCAGCACAGGATGGATGCCCGAATCGGATCCTGCGAGCAGCCACTTGGGGTCTTTGACCATCTCCTTCGCCCGTTTATAACTCGGTGGGCTGGCCTTTCCTTTACTCCTCTCATATAAAGCATGGCCTCTCTTCATGACGTCCCTCAGAGTAGGAAGAGAATGATTGGCGTCTTCAAGCGCCCGGATATACTCCACATCTTCATCAATCTTGCTGCGCTCAAAGGTTCCAAGAACGAGTGATTCGATGTACGCACTATCACCGTCTTCGTTAACGTCGTTCTTGAGCGGCCGTCCTAAAAACAATTGCAGGTCGAGCAGATATGGTAATTCGGAGTTTGTTACAAAAGACCATGCCCAGCCTTGTCGTCCTGCTCTCGCAGTCCGCCCAACTCGATGAACGAAGACTCTGGCTCCTTGTGGAAAGTCGTAGTTAACGACGTTTTCCAGGACGGGAATGTCTATACCACGCGCAGCAACATCCGTAACCACGAGTATACTCGTGATTCCGCGACGGAATTGATCCATTTGAGATGTTCGTGCAGCTTGATCGAGTGAACCATATATGTGGGATGTAGCGTAGCCGGCAGTTGTCAAAAGGTTTGTGATGAACTCGACGTGATGTTTTGTGGCGACAAATATGAGAGTCTGATGGGGTGCAGTAAATTGTTCGGGGTGCCTCGATTTGCCCTTGCGTTTCTTTTCGGAGCCATGTTCTTCAGGTTTGACATGGGCGCTCCCAAAAGGAACTTTGATGACATCGCGAAGAAGCGCTAGGAGGCATGCCTCTTTTTCCACCTGTTTTACTGAAAAGAATGCCATCTTGAGGTCAGAACTGATTTTGCTTTCGGCATCTAGGCGTACGAGCTTCGGTTCCTGAAGTCCTGCCTTCGCAAAATCGACCAGAGATTTCGGCAATGTCGCCGAGAACAGCAAAGTTTGACGAGCTGGCGGGAGCCGATTTATAATTTCATTCAAAGCCGTCTCGAAACCCATTTCGAAAAGTCGGTCGGCCTCGTCAAAAACGACGTACTGGATTGACTTTAGGTCCATGTTCATCTCGACAATCAAATGAAGGAGACGACCAGGAGTGGCTATGATACTGCATAATGAAATGTTTGTTAGAAGGGAGACTCGACAGTCTTGGTACTCACATGTCTGGATTATTGGTGATCATTTCGAATTGTTCATCTAAACCTTCCCCACCAACGATTAGACCCCATCTTAGACTCTGGCCTTTCTTCGAATCTTCGCCATCCTTATCTCCTGCATGTTCCCCCGCCCCAGAATGCCATCCTCTAGCCAGTTCCTTCCCCACCTTGAGGATTTGAAGAGCCAATTCTCTGGTCGGGATCAATATTAAAGCCCTTGCTCCAAAGCTAGTTGCGTGACGACCTCCGAGCCTTTGTACCAAAGGAATCATATATGCCAGAGATTTTCCTGATCCCGTACGCGCCATACCTACGAGATCCCTCGGCGGGTTTGCCAAAAGGGCAGGAACAGCTAGCCGCTGGATGGGCGTTGGTATCCGATAGCCTTGAAGAGTCAAAGATCGAAGTAATGATGGGTGAAGACCTGAGAGATAGTATTAAGCTACTTAGAAACTTTGTCCAACATGAGCAAGGTCGGAGCACTGACCCATGCTTTGGAAACTCCCTCCACCCAGTTCACCCTTGACAATTTTTCCCTTGCCCTTCGCCTTCTTCACTACCTCGGTGCCACTTTTCACATCTCTTTTGGCCATAGATTCTTGGAGGAATCCATCGAAGTCGTCGTCACTTTCTTCAGCGTATTTGGCTTTCTTACCAGCAAGGGCATGTGAAATGTCAATTTCGTCCTCGGATAGCGCTTGTTCGAATGATGCTGATACCTCGGAGTAATGGTCGTCGTCATCGGCATTGTTAGAACGCTTGCGCTTTGGAGGTCCCATTCCTGAAACTCAGAGAATGAATTAAGTATGACCAGGATCATTTTCAGCAAAGGCTGATCGACCAGATGATATTAGCCTTGGTTTCTAGCATAACCAAACATTGAAAGGAAGTCTGACTGACTCGACTCCACTTTCTCTGAGTTTCTCTCTCAATTGTACCGCGATATGCAAGATCTTCCCTGCGTCATCTCCACAGCTCCTTCCAGAGTTTTGTCGTGTATAGGACTGTTCAAACCAAGAGGAACGGTAACATAGTGACCCGGCATTTAAAATTTATCGCCCATCTAGCATGTCAAATTTAGTTACAGTCACACTGGATTGGGAAATCGACCAGGCGTTTTACCTATACCTATTGTTACTCCTCACCCTAACTGTCTCGTCTTGCTGTCTTGCTCGGCCGAATCTCTTGCCTATGCATTTGCTTCTCGCCCTTGTTCAATCTCTGTGGGGACTTTTGAGAAAGATCTGTTCTCGAAACTCGGGGCATAAATTAGACATGATTCTTCCCACTGCGTCGTCTTCTCCCATCTGTGCCCAGGGTATCGTAATGAACATCTTTTCTCCTCCCGAAGACCAACACTCGATGAAAAGCTCACTACCCCGTGGTCCCAGCTCAGTCATTTGTAACTATTGCCGTCACAACCGTCCTCCACCCTACCTAACTTCGTTTTCATAGCGCTCTGGGAGAGCGACAAAGGTCAATTCCTTCGGAAAACCAGCCTATCTCGTGTTACATCCTCAAACCCTGAAATACGACCGCAACTCACTGAATCTTCGACAGTTCCTATACCCTCGAAGTGGTCTGACATGTTCATCTCAAAACAAAACCCATTGGAATGTCAATTATCGAACTCGTTTTTGTCAGGAACCGACACAGGAACTCTGTGCTTGAGTGGATCCGGTTCAACTGCGCTTTCCCAGTGCCTATCGTCCTCTTCCTCGCCACGGAAGAAGCCTATTGATACCTCTAACCGTCGCTGTCCTCCTTTTGATCATTCCATTTTTTCACTTAACCCGGAAGTGGCTGACAGAAAAGACGAATTGCGCGCCATTGATTCCAACCACTCAAGCCAGCTGCAGGCCGGAAACAGCGTCACTGGAGACAACATTGAAGACTCGACGCGCATTACCATAACCTGGGATGAAACCTTGCGAGCAACTTTTGAACCCGTCCAATATCCTTTCAACGCCCTTTCCGCTGCTTCAGGTTTTCTCTCGGACTCTCCTCATTTTTCCAGGACCCCGACACGCATGGTGCCTATTCCATTGTTTATAGACACGCTATCAAAGCCCCTCTCCAGAATATCTGCTGTCCAGGAACCTCGTACAAACTTGCTTCCATATCCTGATCTGTTCGATTTTGCGATGTACAGCTCGAGAGTCTCTCGAGAAGTTGACCCTGCCTTCCATAGCAGTTTCCCGTCCGATCTCACTTTGCAAAGTCCTCCAACCGCCCCGACCGCACCTGAGGTCACCTGCCTAGGCCATCATAACGTCAATATCGTCTCCAGGTTGACTGGTCTATGCACTCCGCCCAGCACCAGCAGGATAGTCCGCAAGAGCCATGTTTCACGAGACCACCGGTATCCCATCTCCGAAATATCTATGTCGTCAATTGCTCTCAACTCCCCAGTCAGACTCAGCCCTACCTTCGCACGTACTTTCAACGACGTGCCACGGTCTCCCGACATTTCTGGAGAATGGAATATCATTTCGTCTGACGAGATCAGCGCACGTTTGCGAGCAGCCTGCGAAGACCTTTCACGCTGTACGTGGACGGAGGAAGAATTTTTGAAGATTATATCCTGACAGCTGTTTATATGGTGTATGTTTTCTGCTTGATCTATTTGTTCATGTCTCTGTGGGTTCGACGTCTACTTAGTTGACTATATGCTCTCTGCTTTATTGCATGCCACCGAGACATTATCTGCGGATGTCAGTTCATCGCAGCAATTGATATATGTCTGGACATGTAAACTCATGTTTGGCGGGACGGCGACGTACGGAATTGGCTGTGTTCGGTCTCTTGCCAATGTGCCATGGCGCTAGGATTTTGGATTTTGACCTTATAACAAACCCGCAGTGATTGGCACCACCGGTATAAGGCATGCCTTGAAAGGTGTTCTACCTCTTGTAACTAATTCCCCATTTTGACCCATCACCTAACATTTGACTGTGTTCGACGTTTGTCTGGACATGACTACTTACAGTATCGCGTTGTCCATGGGTGGCTCTAGAATGTTAAATGAAATTTGGCCCAACCTTTCTTCAGTCCGGTGACTCAGATAACTGGAGGCTGGAGTTCTCAATCATAAGGGCAGGATTTGAAGCATTGGCAGAACCTATGGCCAAGCAAGAGCATATCAGCAGACCCGTGTAGTCCACGACTGGGTGGTTCCATCTCACACAGTCACCCTGTACAATCATACAACAAGTAACATCACATGTAAGTATAGTAGATAGCATAGTATAAGCGGACTAGTGTACAATAAATTAACCAAACGGCTCAAACCCACACAACCATCATCCCTAACTTGGTTGTGCTTCCAGAACTTCGAAGCGACTCGACTCCGAAGATGATGTCTTCAGTAAAACCGTGTCGATCATATCCGTCGGGACAATCCTCGTGCTGGCGGCCCTGTTGCTGATGAACGGCCACCCCCAGTTGGCGTCGGGAGCTTTGAAGTGACTGTTTGAGCCCCTAAGGTACTTGTTGGGCGCCCTCGACTTGTCGTAGCTCCCGAAGAGGCTACAGAAAGCAGCAATGGAAATCAATACAAATGCTTCAATAGTATAAGATCGCGGCAAAAAACCAAGAGCCCTCACCAGTTCGTGTTGTTCCCCTCATTCCTCGCATGGATGCTCTTGTACCTCGGACACCTCGGACGCCACCTCGGGCAGCAGCCCTCTCCTTTTTGTCTCGTTCGATACGCTCCCGTTCTTTCTGTTCAACGCGATCCTGTTCCTCCCGGTGCCGTCGCTCTTCTTCACGTTGTGCGGCAAGGGCTCGTTCCTCGGCCTCTCGGCGTGCTCTTTCCATTTCAGCGATTCTTTCGCGTTCTAGTGTCTCCTCGTCCTTAATGCAGATGAATACGAGTCAGAGAAGTCATCTTAGTGTCAGATTCTCAAAACTCACCGCGTCAGCCCCTTGCCATTGCTCGTCGAATATCAGCCGAGTGAATTCTTCAGATTTCGAGAGGATCCCAATGTACTTGTTCAGTAATGCATCGGTTTGGGCCATTTGTGCAGCAATCCGCTAGAATAAAATCTTTCATATGTTCAGGTTCCAATAGAGAAGATGTACGCGATATACCTGGTTGGCGGATCCAGTGTCCTGTAAAGCTTCATTGAACGACGCGAAGGACGCGTTCAATTTTTTCAGAATGAAGACATCGCTCTGGAGTTTCTCTTCGCGCACTTTAACTGCGTGCCGCCTTTCCTGCTCAGCATGTTCAGATTCCTCGAATTCCCCGCTATCACCATTCGCATGGTCTTCATCATTAGTAGGGCCGTTTCGCGTTGGGGTTGACGGCCTCTGTTGAGCCAGCAGACTGAATGGTTTCTCGAAGGCGAGCGGGCGATCAGATAAAGACAGCTCTGAAATAGATAGGTCGTCACCGCCTGGGCCAGTGTGGAATGAAGAGGAAGGCAGCATAGGCGACTCCGACAAGAGTCGTGAGCCGCTTTCTGGGAAATCGATGCTGGAGGAATCGGGTGAATACATTATGGATCCTCAAAAATGGGGGTACTGTACAACTGCCGTCTCGAACGCGTCTCAACACGTGTCGGAGTTTTACCGCATTGAGAACTGATTCCTGAAGCTTGAAGGTCTACTACCCACAGCCAACCTTTCTTCTTTCACCTTCGACGGGCGTCTTTTGTGCTGCCATATCTTATGGATGCCGAGTTCTGCTTTGTGCCGCATGGCAAATGCCTTCACAGGCGCTTACTTCTACTAAGGAGAGGCCATCGATCTCCATCGATATCTCTCAACCCTTTCATCGCAAAGTGCCTTCTTAGATGGCTCATCCTCTCGTTTGGCCTGGAAAGTATTACTTTTATGCAATCGGTAATACCTCAGCAGTATGCTTGACTCGCGATATCGCTCCTGAAGTCCCTGCCAACATACTTTCGCTTGGATGCGGCGACCCAAGGAACGTCCTGTACACCATATTCTGTGAACCTCAACCAGGTATGTTAATGACTTGCTAGGCTCTCTACGTGCTCTTAACGCCCTTTGTCCGTTAAAGCTACTCGAAAGCTTGACTTTACCTGCTGCGATTTCGAACCTGGTGTTTTGGGTACAAGAGTCTTTTTATCACTCCCTTTGTTTCTCTGACATCCTACTATCGCCAGCTCGCAACGTGCTACTATATGCCATGATCATCGATAAACAGTCATACACGACAATATGGAATATTTTTTTTCATCTATACGTGGATCGTGGATCGCATTCCACCTTGGTCGAACAGTGCAAGAAACTCGTCGAACATTCCCAGAGCCTTCAGACTTGGAAAGCCTCTCCTTATGGATCCACTCTGAAAATGTGCACGGCATACACTCTGAATGAGCTTCGACGCCACTGGAATCTCTACGTCGACATGGAGGATCTAGGGGCCGAACGTAAGAAGAGGATACGTGCCGCCTTTAAGGATGTTTTTAAGTCGGTGATGGGCAAGAATACCCACTCATTCAGCACAGCGAGGTCTTCGGGTGCCGTCATGGTTCACGCTGTGGAAGCCGTTTCAGACCAAGGCCGACGTTACCGGAAGACAGGCGTCACCTTTTCGAATCCAAGAGAGATCGCTGCTGCGACGCTGCTGAATCCTACTTTTGCCTATTCTCTGGAAGGAGAAGGTTGCGCCGTACATTACGGTACTGACCCGCTTGTCCCATTCCACCTTGCATCTCTTTTCGGGAACAAGAAAGGCCCAATCACTGCCGATGACGCCGTTAAGGCGGCACATACGCAATTCGAGACGTGGTGCTCCGCCTTTCTTGCATCACTTTCCGTCGCTTCATATACACCAACAATTCGTATTTTTCTAGGCGAAGCCACAGCCGTCTGCCGTGCTCTTCACGCCTTTGTCATGACGGGGGTGTTAAAGTTGGGTGTGCCTGTGGCACAATGGAAAACTCACCTTATCCAACTTAACGAGGATGAATACACGTCCGGTGGTGCCCCGGCACGGTTCGATGTTATCGAAACTTCGAATTTAGATGACTACATCGGGCTCCTAAATGTTCTGGTCACCACAATCCCTTTGTTGTCCAAATCTACAACATCAGGCGTGCTCTACATAGAGTCCTTATTATTCGACGGAAAGGATGCGACGAAAGCGTTCACAGATCGGTTATACGCCAACCTGACAGTGATGGGCATTCTGCTTGGTGTTACACCAGTCGACTATGTCACGGGTTTCACCACGCGTTCCAATGTACACGAACTCATCTTAGCCCAGATGGCAAGAAAGTCACAGTTGACTCAGTTTCATCAAGTGACGACGTGGAAGGCGCCCACCTCTGGCGACCTTCCAATCAATAGCGGCAACCAAACCATGGTTCCTCCCGTCTTCGATTCTCGTCAACTCGGGACCCTTCTCTATGACATTTACCACGATCTATTCGAACATGAAGATGCACTCAACTTCCAAAGAATGAACAAGGACCACATTCTCCAAGCGATTGCCCGCTCGAATATTATCCATTATATTCGAGAGAGCTTTGTCCTGCTCCTCAAACTTATCCGGGACAAGAACCAAATCGAGCACGAACAATGGATGCAGGTCATGGATCGATTCCTCCAGATCCAACAAGAGGATCACTCTATTCAGATGGATACCCTCGCTTATAACGACCTATGCACTCAACTGTATCGTCATGGCGTATACACACCTGAGCCCTATCGAGACACTTTTCCAAAGATTGGCAGATTTTCCCAGTGGGATGCGCTCACACCGATCGTCCGTATCATACTTGTCATTCCTCGTGAAAAGCTTATAGTGCTCGAAGACTCGAATGTCGGGACTCCGTTGTTGCAATGCGACGTCAAGGGTATACGTTCTATGAACGTATTCACCTCCGTCCATGTAGCCTTCGGACAAGTTATTCCCATGGGCACACCAGGCAATCCGTGGGTCGTGTTTGAGGAGGATCTAAAGGGAAGGAAGGGGACCATGCCACTGGTTGCAACTTTTACGATGCCTACCTGGTTGCTCACGGATCTTGAGCCTATGCCGGACCTCAAAGTTTCCTTCTCCGTCCGTAGCACCACTGGAACTGTGTCCTTAGTCCCAAAGCTTGGGTTAAGCCTACATGTTTTCACAGCGGATTTTTTGGATGAATTCCATGTACACGTATTACCGGAACAAACGTTTCCCTCTGAGACGCGCCCAGTACTGTCTCGGACACCAGCGCCTCCATTGTCGGAGCGAACCTCTCAGATCGGACATGCTGGAGGTGCATTCGTCGAACTAGATGAACAGTGCGAGATTGTCAACACTTTGACAGTCAGAGTCTCAGTGATTAACGAACAGGCGAAGACCCTGTTTAGATCGTCGGCCGTTCCAGAAGTTGTGCAGATATCACCTTGCACGATGCGACTCAGCATCGGTGATTTCTTTCAGAACGTCATGTTTCCATTTCCTATTGTCGGAAGTCAGAATAAGCTTCGGTTGGCCAGGAAATCTTTGTATATCGAGGTAAGGAACTTTCCAGACTTCTGCCCGTGCCGATGGTAAATAACTTTGCTCTTTAAATTTAGGTTGTTGTTCCTGTCTCTGGTCCCTTTCGGCCAGATGGAATGATGCTCAATCCATTTCCGGTGACCATCCAAGGCCAGGGCTTACAGCCATGGAGCATTCACCGCGTCAACTTGTCGCGCCTGCCAATTCTTGACCTCAAAGCTAACAAAATTGCTGAGTGGTTGAACCCACATCTGGGAGCCACCATGTCCGCTCGTGAACGATCTCTCAGGAAGAAAGATGCGAATGACACACTCATGTCTGTCAAAGATACAATTCACAGCATCCTCGTACGGTCGACTGGAATCCAATCTGGGCCGGCAAAACGCCTGTTCGCCATCCAAGATATTCCAACTAATAACTGTGACACCGTTATCTTCATTACCGACATCAGATTTGACCTGCACTCCCACACGGTAGTTGGTGATGGATATGTCCTTCCTCTCACCCGTGCTTTGCTTGCAAAGATGGAGACTCCATTCGCGCAGCTCGTGGCTAAAGGTGGCATGATACAAATTGGTGCACGTGAAGGCGAAATGCGAGCTTGGAAACTACTTCTACCCGCTCTCGTCGAGCGATGTCGGACATCATGGAAACATGGAGAGAATTGTGAGTACCGGGCCAACGGGAAAATCCCCCTTACCGAAGCAATGGAGGTGGACCCGTTATGCAGTTGCGGAAGGGGAAAAGACGTCGAGGGTATGCTTACAGTGGGCCTCTGGAGCAAATGGGCTCCCTACGTGACTCGGTTTGCATTATCGCCACTGTTCGCAGTCTCATACTTGGAGACCGTCGGTCGCGATCCTGCGCGTTACAGATGCTTCATGTGTAGAGCCAAGGGTAAACCAAAGCTACTAACGTGCACAGCGTGTCACAAAGTGCGATATTGTTCTAGGGATTGTCAGAAGAAGGACTGGAAGGCCCACAAGGCCCAATGTATGTAGATCCTACCTCGTTCGTAAAAGAGCTTCTCGTAAAGTTTTTCCCGTAGTAATGATACAACTTGCAAAATATACACTGACTGTTTGACTGTTTTCAGCTCTTCGAGTTCAGACATATCCCCAGGATTATAGCTTGAATATCTGGAGTAAGATTCACGAGTATAAACTACATTACAAAATCTTCCGTCTATAGGGTGCAAGGCTTGGGTACATTTCATGGCTTAGCCCGAGACGAAGAGTGCGCTCATGGCATCCTCAGCTTTCATTACAGGAGAAGGGCGTGCAAAAGATAACGAGCTGAAACAGAAGAATAGATGTCAGCTTCCTTTCCATTAACCCAAGATCAGTCATAAAAATGCTAACTGCGGGGCCACAGGTACGGCGATATTATTTGCCATGGGAGACCGGGGGTCATGAATAGGCTCATGGACATCACTCTGAACATGCGGAGGCTGTGATAATGCAAGCGGAACCATTACCCCAGTGATATATGTATATGAGTGTCTGCAGTTTGGACACGTGTGATGACACTGGCTATGGTCGCTATTGCTCGGTGCAACAATATGTATCACAGAGCGCGGTTGGTTTCCATGATCAGAAGTCATTATCCCAGAAGGCAAAGCCTTCGACGGAGAGCCATGCAGAGAGCCTGAATGAGACTTTTGAACACGGGGAGAGGAATGCTTCGGCGAGGGCCTTTCAGACGTATGTCCAAGTTCTTCTGGGGTAAAAAATCGAGGCGAACCCAATGGACTCAACAGTGGAGTATCCTGCTTGGTCCTTGGCGGTGAAGACGCATGAGGAGTAGAATCACCGCCACTTGGGTAGGTTTCTGCATTTGAAGGCGTCATCACCGCAGCACGGATCGGGTGAGTGACGGGTGGTCGGACATACATCCCCGGAAAAACAGGTGTTGACAAGGAACGTTGGACAGGTGAAGTATATGCACTCTGTTCAGACTTATGCTGGCCTTTCCGAGGAGTCTCTGCCGATTTGATCGAATACGAAGGCGAGGATGCAGACGTGGGTTCGCTATCACTTGGATAGGACTTGATATCTGGCGGAGTTTGAACTACAGCGCGCGGAGTAGCATGGCGGGAAACGCGCGGAGATGAGGAGGAGCCACGAGTATACGTAACATTTGAGTACATGACCACAGGTGATGGCGAACGTGGTAGTGCAGGGCTCGTGCTACCTTTATGCAAAGACGGTGGAGTTGGTACTGACTTCGTCGAGGTATCTTGAACTTTGGAAGCAGTGGACGTCGTCGCAGGATGCGCTAAAGAAGATGACGCCGACGTTGAAGTGGACAGTGAAACCTTGGGGGTGGTGTTTGTGCTCGAGGACGATGCACCAACGACCCGGGTGCTTCCCTTGGCTTGCTCTTTCTCGAAAACGCGTTCAGCCTCTTCTCTTGAGCTGAAGCTCTCGTGAAGCGCGCCTGAGATTCCACTAATGAGTGGAGCGACTTCTAACCTAAGAATTACAAGTAGAATCATTAAGCACTGACGACCGACGCGTGAGGTATTTACCAGGATTCAAAGACACCTGTGGATCGTCCAACTGTTACAACATACCACTTCTTCTTCGCCATGAGTCACTTGTACGAGCTCCTGTACGTTGTGTTCTTAGGATAATCGAGTAGAATCGAGTCTCGACTAAATTAGACGCGTTGTGACTCATGAAATACCAACACATCACATGACGCTGCTGGACCCTTGAAAAACCCCCACGATCACATATGTATAGCCATTCGATCTGAAGTATGCACTCCGAATTCAAAAGACCAAGCATCATGAAAATGTAATAGTTCTGAAAGCTTAAAACTATGCATAATGGGACCAGGAAGGAAGAGAACCAGGACTACCCGTCGAATACCGATAGCGCATCGGACGTCGTTATTGCCCTCAACTGTAAGCGTTCTCTACGCTTTGAGGACAGATCGAGCGAGGTCATGCAAGATCATACCGCTATGTAACCGCGATTAACAGAGCGTCGAGGGCGAACAGAGGAGCATAGGTGGGAGACGACGTCGCTGAGCATATACGGCACTTCCTTCCAGAAGTCACGATGTCTATAGAAGCAAGGATTAAGAGGCATTCTCAAGACAAGGAAGCAACACTAACGGAATAAGGTCTGTGCCGCGGGCTCCATAAGTTGAATAATTGTAATAAGCGCCTAACCCGAAATATGCAGCGAATGCGAGAATGAGCCTGCAAGAAAATCACATCAGACTTGACGGAGTCTTCTTTGAATACTTTGGCTATCCTTACACAAGGAAGAACCAGCCAATGCCGCTCCCAGTATGCTCATTTTTCTCATCCTCAGGTCCTTTGCCAGGATCATCGTCTCCGCCGGGTGGTCCATCATCTCCCTCTTGGAATGGACATCCTGCCGGTGTGCTCCATTCTACTTGCACTTTTGCTCCGTCGTACGAGTTGAATTTGATGTCAGATGTTTCTCCAGGACTGCAGAATAACGTGAGATTGAGAGATTGGGTTGTTGGGGTTGAATCGATGGGATGTGGGTATTCAGGTCCCTTGGATAATATTGAGAGGAACTTGGGTGCTGTGTACCAAGTCAGAATGAGAAGAACCAAGCGGTTCACTTTGTTAACTGACATGATAGTCCAGACTTGAATGTGAGATCGTCGCGCGATATTCGCATTAATGGAATGACAGATGTTATCCGGTCTGGCTCGTCAGATTTCTTATTCACTTGCGTAAGACAAGCTCGTGTCCCGCTTGAGCACTACGGGTGCTAACAATCAACTCGGGCGCGGTCTACACGTAGGCATACACGATGACGCACCTGATCTCGTTCAGCGTAATCCTCCAATTTCTTCAATTCTCCACATAAATTGAATCTTAGAGAGTTGACAATGATAGTTGGCGGCATTTCACGCGATTTGTTGACCGTATGCTCGCCGGCCAGCGACGTCAGGTCAAACTTCACGCCATCGACTGTGACATGGCAGTCGAAGGGTGTTTCATTGCCTGCTCGAGCAGATGAGGTGGATAGCAGAAGGAGAGAGATGAGAACGGCAGGAAGAGTGCAGAATGGCCGTAGAATCATTATGAAGGAAGAAAGTACTGAACAGAAGGTGAGTGAACTGTTTCTGGCAAGTCTTGGCCACGCCCTCGTGGCGTGGTGGCAGTGCTGCACCAATCTCACTTGTTTGGCATGCGCCCTTGTTCCAAGCAGGCGCCTATTGTATCAGAACTCAGTAAATGTCAACAGAATGGAGGAACGACTGATTTTGTATGACTAGCAGAGACTAGCGGATGTCGAATACTGCAGTGTCCGAATTGAATTGGACTTTTAGAATACGGGCTCGCTTCCTGTCAAGCGACAAGCCTTAGAATTACTATGTATAAGAGTCTTAAAGTTGCGGGTATGCCTTCCACCTCGCATCTCGAGAACATTACCCCAGTGAGCCAACACCCCGACCGACAGGGCTGCTGGGCCCAGTGCCTTGAATGACCCCTCGCGTGGCATCAGGTGGCATCCAAAATATGTGCAAGGAGCATTCAAATAGTGACCAGATCGTCTAAGCACGACACGCCGGTGGGGTACTTGAACACGCCGCTGTGCTGGCCGATAATCTGGATCTACGGCAAGGCTTTGAATACCATCAGAATGAAGCAAAGCCCTGGAGGAACATGAATTTTCTCAGCGGTACGGACTGATAAGTTTGGATGATGAGGGATACAATTCCTCCGACCTGTTATAGCAGTAAGGAGAAGTTAACACTGGCCGCCACTGGTACACTGGTACAGGCACAGATAACTTCGTCCACCTCTTGCGAGAAGCCTGACATTCGTAAGATCCCTTGTCAGTGCAGGAGGAAGAACCGCTGGGTGTAAAGAGCTATCGTGGATTTTGCACCATTCTATGAAAAGATAGTGTGGTCTTGGGAAGAACACTTGCATCAGTAAGGGCAAAACTGATACCATTCCATGGTTCCAATAGGAGCGTGACCTGCGGTAGGTCAATGGGAAGCAAACTGGCTGAGACCAAGAGTCACAAACAATCCATAGATCGTAGTTTCGTATTTTCATGAAACTGCTCATGTATGGCCCTCCGAGAGAAAGAATTTTGTTCAGATAATCATAATAACCCGTGCAAGAGGAACATACTGAAGTTCTAAGGAAGAGACCGTAAGAAGAGGTGGAAACATCGTCAAAAATAGAGGAGCACGATCTGAAAAGAACTGCATGAAGTCAGTGGTCAACAAGCCGTTTAGTCAACACTGGCAGCCAAACTCCAGCGAGTCTTGTATCCCGCGAATGCCTGGGCTGATAGTATCACAAGTCTAATCAACAGGATATATGTACTTGCAGACAGATGTAGAAAGGACAACAATTACGCCGATAACCTTCTTTTGAACCTTCTCTAGTCGTCATGATGATGTGTTCCGGAGCTGCTGGGGTCACCATAGAAGTGATTGTTATAGGGAGTTTGATGATACCCAGCCAGTGCTCGAAGATCAGCGAACAGGCCGTCGTCCACAAGTGAAGGCATGCGAAGCATAGGTAAGGTCGACATGCGATACCCAAGGTCCAAGAAATGATTTTCCTCGTCACTGAAGGCCTCCCATGCTCTAGTTTTACCTTCAGCTATTGCCTTTCCTTTTCCTTTATCGACTGCCATTTCCTTTGCCTCGTCCGCAATGAAATGTTATGAGTTAAGCGATTCTGGCTGAGAACATGTTATGCCCTCCAGGTATCCAGGAGAATAGAGGTGGTCGGCCTGAGCGTCATAGAACTCGGAACATTGATCAAAGTCTGCGTCGGTGGATGGGGACTCGACGAGTAGCGCCATTTCTTGAGCACTTGTCATCATGAGCGCCTCTAGGTACTGCATTCTGGCAACGGCAGCATTGCGTCGCATAATTATAGCTTTGTATTTTTCATATTCATCTCCAAGTTTCTGTGGTTATATGAGGTCAGAGACCCTGGCAGAGTCAAAACAACGGCAACGCAATTCCCTTCACCTCGCTGTGTTGGAGGGGAGACTCTGATAGCGAAAAAGCGCCGCGTGTTAATTGGGAATCTTCGCCATCGTCACTTGTGGTGTCGCCTTCACATGATGCACCATCGCTGAGGCGGTCAAGAAGATCGTTATAAAAACTGGGGCTGCAGCTTGGGCTGGGCATTGTCGGGTGCGCGTGTGAGTCCATGGGCCGCGAAATATATATGTGAAGGCCTCGCGGTTAGGGTCGTCAAGTTCGCGTTTTGATCTATTCAGTCAGAAATTTATGTAAATCATGCGAGGCTGCCGTTATGCATGGGCAACAGGTAGGGACCTGGCCACCGGACTTCTTGCCGGGTTACTTGATTACGGCTACATTTACTCATTTCAAATCCAGGCTCTTGCCAGAGAGTCCATAAGCAGGAACGGGGCTGAACGACTCGGAGGACTTAGAGCGAAGTGACAACTGTGGAAGCAGTTGGGAAGCATTTGGGAAGCATAAGACAAACTTACCGTGGGATACCATGCAGGGTCCATTGTCGATCAAATACATCACGTGCAGCGTGGCGCCCATTTACGAGCACTGCAGTGGGCACGCGTGACGCGTCCGAACCCATACATCACCGTCCCTCCTCCTCCTCCACATCATCCTTAATCTGTCTAGTTAACACGATGGCTGGCCTTGAAAATCTAACTTACACCATATATCATGAGAAGCAGCAGCCTGGATCTATGCTCTGTGCCCAGCATGCCCTCAATTCTCTCTTGCGTACGTCCATTGCTGTTTGCCACACACTCTGCCCGGTTTATTGAGGCACGTCATTCTTCCCAACAGAAGGAAATTATGTGAGTTGCTCATTTTCTCGTTGCTTCCCGTCTTTTTTGAATGTTCCGTTTAAGTTTACAGCACCTGATCTCTCGGACATCGCGAGACACCTTGACGAGCTCGAGCACAGTTTCGATCAAGACCACACTGGCAGCACCAATATGGATGATACTGGCGAGCTATATCTCTGCACGTAATCACACTGTATTGACTGATCCTGTTCTACTTTCCAGGTTTCTTTTCGGTCCAAGTCTTAGATAACGCACTTAAAGTTTGGGGGCTGAAGTGAAGGATCTCTTCGGTGTCGGTTCTTTCAGATACTCAACTCTCCCTCTAGTCTCACTCGATGGCGCGGAGAGGAAATGAGACCATACCAGGATCGTCCGCAGTACGCTATGCATTTCATTATCTACAGCATCGATCTCACCAACCGGGCTACTTTATTAAGCACGCAACTGGCGTTCATCCTCAACTTAGAGCAGCACTGGTTCACCCTACGCAGATTCGGACATGCGGAAGCCAATATTGACCAGGATCTTGGTGATGGACACTGGTTTAATCTGAACTCGTCCCTTCCTGCCCCTGAATGGATTAGCAAGCTATATCTCGGAATGTTCTTGCAGCAAGCAGAAGCAGACGGTATGTCCGTTTACCCCTTCGTACCAAAGAGTTGACTGATACTCTTCTCAGGGTACTCTGTTTTCGCCGTGACACAAGCTGACCCATCGGCACCGCTCGCCCTTCCTCGCACGGATGCAGACGTGATTGCTTCAACCCTCCCAGAACCAACATCCGCTGCCCGCCCCAACTTGGCCTCCTTGTTGCCATCAACAACACATTCTTCGACAGTCGCGCCTGGCGGAAACATACAAATCGAGGGTTTCGAGGATGAAGACTATGAGCTTCAAGCCGCATTGCAAGCATCTCTAATGGGTGCCGATTCAATCCATGGCGAGCCGTCCGCACCTCCCCCACTTAGACGAGGCTTCGCGTCCCTTCCCTCATCATACCCAGGTTCAGCATCGGCATCCTCTGCTTCACGCACGCCCACAGAGGAACTTGCACAGCCGATTCCTCCTTTGATCTCAACAGCAGAGGACGACGACGACGAAGACGAAGCAGAAGCAGAAACAGAAGCAGAAGAATTAGATCCCGTGGCAACCAGTATGGCCCGCAATCGGCTGATGTTGCAGCGTATGAGAGCAGAGCAGGAGTTCGCTCAGCGAGAATTGTGGGGGGAAGCTCCCACAGCTCTTGACACAGCTGCTTTCGAAGCTAGGCGAGCCGCACGTAGGAGAGAGGAGGAGGAGGAGGCCGAACATTTACGCCTTGCTATCGAGGAAAGCGAGGCACTGGCCCGAGAGCAAGGACACGAGGGGATTAACGAGAGTACCGACATGGACGTTGACCGGAGCGTGTCTCCATCCACCGCCCAACAGAACACCTACCCCGATGCAGGACATGGTGTCCACGAGAGAGTCTATGACGACGATGATGCTGAGTTGCAGGCGGCACTTAGAGCTTCGTTAGAACATCTACCAGAGGGGTGGCAATTGCCAGAGCTACCACAGCAGCAATCTCCAGCTCCTCCTATTGCGTCGCAGCCTGCGCAGCGAGACACACAGAAAGAGGGAGAAACGGAGAGAGAAGATGTGGATTCTGTGATGTCGGTGGAAACCGGTATCCTTGATAATTCAGTTGATGCTCCTGCAGAAGCTGTGAGCGTAGATGAGCTGAGAAGGAGGAGGTTGGCGAGATTCGGTGCGAGTTAACGAATTTTTGCAACGGGACTAGTACCTGCAATTACACCTGGATATATTGGCAACAATTACAATCAAAACATGGCATAGTATTATTCGACCTTTAAAAGTGTCTTTCACAGAAACTATGTCTTCAAGCGATACGTAGTCGTGTAGGCCAGGGCATACGGGATGAATGATATCGATAGAGATCCACCCCAGAGAATACAATTCGTAATACAATTGACTGAACAATGTTTAGGACGGATTCGGTCGTCCTCCACTAGTACTGGCAGGATATATAGAAGTCTCAGGGACAGGAGGCATATACGGATCCGTAGGGTCATGGTCATCATCGGTACGATTCCTCTGGTGTCGCCGTTTTGCAAAGCGCAGATATCGCGAGAAACGATGTCCAGATCCTGAAGGCGATTCGGGACGAGTCATGCGCCGAAGGTCGTCATCATTATCATTGCCTTGGCCGTGACCTTGTTCTGACTCGCCGGAAAGTATGTTCTCCAGGGCTAAGAAATCTGATGAACACTAATATGAGCGCCAAACTTATACATACTAAACTGCATCAAACATCACCTTGTCGGCAGATGGGGCAGGAACTCGATAGCTCCAGCAACCAAGGATCGACGCAGCTCTGGTGGAAGCGATGTTTGCCTTCGCAGGGCAACAACCGAAGATCATCTCCTTCCTCGAAATCCATGATGCAGATAGGGCATGTTTCTCTCCCCATCGATTCAGGAACAACATCGGTGTGGTCTTCCTTGGTGGGGAATGCTTGCTGCGATGTGCTTGCGCTAGTCTCAATGAGTCGAGAGCCTGATTCAGCTGTGGCGAAGATTGGTCGCTGAGGCTCGGTAGAAGCACGTTTGCCAGTCGACTTAGTGGTGTTCTGGCCGACATCCAAAGTTGTACCCTCTGCTGTATCAGCGCCAATCCCTTTAAGCTGTGACGGATGATGCTGGCCATCGCGATTTTCATCAACGATCTGCCATGCATGAAGTTCTACCGCGGGGCTACTCAAGCCATCCCTCTGAGCTTCGGCGTCCTTCGATGCATCCGATGCATTGATGTTGCTTGGCTGAGCCGATCTGTCTCCGAATTTAACGATGGGGAAGGTATCGAGGATGGCACGCGTAAGGCCTCTAGCGCGACTTTGTCCTGGGCCTCCTCGACCATTGCGCGAACGAGGACCGTATCGCTCTGGGTGACGGATTGCCCTTATTGCCTGAGAATCCCAACGTCAAGTCAAGTATGTTAGCAGATCAAGAGGACGTACACCAGTGATGATGACCACGATGAACAAGACAGAAACACAGCCTGTGATAGCGTAAAGGATGATCCTGAATATCTTCGATAAGGACAGAGACATTTGATCAAAGATTAAGGACATCATACGAACATCGCCAGCGCTGTATTTTGTGAGCGTTTTGGAGGGTTCGTGTCTTCCGTTGTGTTTGTGCTTCCAGTCGGTTCATCTATTTGCTCTGTTGCATTGTAGGCTTGAAGGATTCCAAACAGGTATCCAGGTGCTGTGGGTGAACCTTGCGCGATTGTGGCATTAATGAGCTCGGCTGAATCATTGAGTCGCTTCGAATCGTATTGGCCATAAATAGTCTCATTCGTGTGACCAAACTGGCCAAACTGATACTCGATGAGTTGGGCACTCGTATAGCTTTGAGTCGAGAATATGTCGAACACTTGGTCGAACGTTGCTGGGTCCGCGTATTCCGAGTTGATTACACATGCGAGAGAATAAAGTGAATACAGCAACTGGTGGTCCCCGTCCGTTTAGAATGGACCATGGATCAGGAAAGTGAACGCACTAACAGCCGCTACTGCTCCTTTGTCGCGAGCCAATGTAAAAATGTCCTCCTCCTGCGACGCATCCGTTGCATTGAAATCGCAGGACACCATTGCTATCCATGGCGCAATGGCTACCAAGCCGTTTCAGCAATAGGCAGGGGAGCAAGCATAGAGGTGAAATTGCTCACTCGGTGGTGTTGCATTGTTGGCATATATCTCTGAGAAATGAACCAACACGCCCTGGAAGGGAAGATTAAGAGAGGTTCTTTGGCTGCAAGTGCCACGTACTCTGCTGATTCCACGACTTCCTTCCCCGACAAGCTGATATGAGACGTTTTGGGAGTAGTAACTGGAGTGAAGTCAAGAAAGCGTACAAATTATGGGCAGGAACAAGCACTGACCCATTGGAATACCATCGCAGATGCAGCTTCGAGATATCAGTCACATTAAGCCCACCCGCGATCGCTTCTTTGGAAGAATTGGTCGGGAGTGCGGGCACGTAGGCCAACACCGAGGTGCAGATGAGAAGCAAAGCCAAACCGACAGCATCTCGAAGGACCGATGCTTTGCCTGCCATATGCAACGACCAGGTGGAAAGGAAGGAAAATGCGGGCTAAGGCTGCGGGGTACCTGAAGTATGGCCCGTGTTTGAGGCTGATACTGTAGAGAATGTTCACCGTTCACATGCGGCCCAAAACGTTCTTCAATTTTGTATGTCTCTAAATGAAGAGTCACTTGCCTAGCTCACAGTGCACAACCCTTCCACGATGCTCTGAATATGGCCTTAAATTCCCAAATTCCCTCCCAAGTCCTTGGTTTTCGAATGCACACGGGCGACGTGAATACAATTCCCAAGCCTCAGGTCGCCGCTGGTCGCCGCGAAGAGCGAGATTCGTGGAGTATGATCAAGATGACGTATATAATTCAAGTAGTATGCGTAAGTAATTTGCTGCGCAACATCAGTCAAATCAATCCCCATTCAAAACTCGACGTTGAAATCAAACTGAAATAGATTGCAGCTAGGCAGCGAATATAGAGAACTTTCGTCAAACCCTCCATGTAGTCTCACATCAAGAACGTCCACACGATTTCGTGCTCATGAGGTAATTATGTGAGTCCAACCCTCCATGTGTGCTTCGCTCTTCTGGCCATCGAAGTGCAATCTATCTGTCAGTGACATCGATGCTATTCCTTAGGAAACACAGCGTTGACTACCAACGTACATACATCATCTGGTCCATGATACCCAGACATGGTTCGTCATCACAGAAGCCGTCCAATGGGGGCCACGCCTACCAGCCGTTGACGGTCAGCTGCATCATAGATAAGGATACCGCGGAGGAAAGTTTTCTCTACTCGACCTCGAAGCGTCATCCCGACATATGGTGACAGCTTGTTCTTGAAGTTCAAAGAATCCTCTGTGACCTAAGCATAGGATGTATCATTACCCCTGCTTGAATGAGAAAGTGCGGAGCTTTGAACACACCGTAAACTTGGCATTTGGATCCCAGATAATGAAATCTCCATCAAGGCCCACTTTCAACTGGCCTTTCACATTACTCAGCCCAGCGTGTTCCGTGGTCTTCCTGGTCGTCCAGTCAATCACCTGAGCAATGGTGATTCCACGTCGCTCTGCCTCTGTCCACAGCAGACTCAGACCAAGCCCTAGGGTACTGATGCCTCCCCACGCGGCCATAATATCACCCTCGTCAAGCTTCTTCAGTTCTTTTACACATGGGCTGTGATCTGACACAACACAATCAATCAGACCTTCTATCAAACCAGCCCACAGAGCATCCCTGTTCGTAGATTCTCGAATAGGAGGACAACATTTGAATTCCGGGTGACCGGTTGGGATGTCGTTCGCAGATAAACAGAGGTAATGGAAACAGGTTTCCACTGTCAAGTTCAGGCCGGCCGACCTGGCGGCACGTATCACAGGAAGGGCGGATGACGCGGAGAGATGAACAATATGACATCGCAGGGCAGGATACTTCCTTTGCAGGCGAGTGATCAGAGAGATGGCATCCGTCTCGAGTGTCTCTGGCCGAGAATGAAGGAAGGTTGAGTAAAGGGTAGGATCAGAACTACTTGAGTTGGTCGGTTCAGGCGAGACATCGAGCTCAGCATGAAACAAGAGTACGGTGGAGGTGTTCTAATCGGTTATCAGACCATGAATCGCTGAGTGAATAAACATCAAATACGCGTACCTGAAGCTCATTCATGGATAATTCAACAACCTGCTCAGATACGCAGGGAAATTCCTGTTCACAAATTTATGAATGAACTTTTCCGGATGGCTCAGTTGACCACAACGCACGTCGACGCCGCTCTCGATAAGGAAGCACTTAAATCCTCTGATGCCAGCATCAAGCAGCGGTTTAAGGTGGCCCTGAAGAGGTTACGCGAAAACGAATGGATTGTCGCGAAATAAATACACAGTATAAGGCGGATATGATTAAAACACAAGCCTGGTTTCCTGGTATGACGCCACCCCAGAATGCGACATCGACGTGACACTGGCCGTAGGCGGCTTTGCGTTTCGCATGCAAGTGTTCTACTGTGGTCGTTGGAGGGATCGAGTTGAGAGGCATGTCTACAAGTGTAGTAACACCGCCAGATGCCGCTGCCCGCGTCCCAGTCCAGAAGCCTTCCCAGTCAGTGCGTCCGGGCTCATTGAGATGAACATGGGCACTAATTAAAGGATTCAGATACTAAATTGGGGCGGGTTGGTCATCGAGAGGTCAGAAACACACTCCACAAGACCGGGTAGAACAATCTTATCGCCTGCATCGATCCAAAGGACGCCATCAGTGCCAGTTGTTGGTGGATCCCTTGCACGAAATTCTTGGGCTATATCTGTTATCTTTCCTGTGAGAGCATCAATAGTGATGGTGGCGGGAACAGGTGCACGGTTCCCCGGAAGAAGAACACTACGACCTGTGCAGATGACAGTCCTCAGGGTGTTTTGTGGGTTGGCCATGATCGGCGTATGACGAGCTCTAGCCGAATAAATAAACAACTTCAAACGCGTCTCATAAAATTTAAAACCCCGCCAAAGCCACCATCAAGGGTCGCCTGCATTGCTTTCGAACTCCCTGAAAAATATTTCCATGTTGGCTACGGCTGTCACCATCGAATGTCCTTGGGAAGAACATTACGATGGCCAAACATTAGACCATCGCGGTCAGTTTCGGATAAGTAGTGAAATACCGTCCGAGCATCCATGACATCAGGTTCGTGGTCTTTTTTCAAGCCTCGATAATGATGGGTTGATGAGATCGGACAGTTTAGCATCCACCGAGGGTGAACGCATATATACTGTAGAGAGGCAGCACCGCATGTCGCCTTCCCCCTGATACATGAAATCATTTCGCAGCCCAAGGCAGCACATATAACACGGCGGCACCCCGGACAGGCCCTTTTGGAAGCGCAAAAATGCCCACCATGATCAGCTACTTTGAGGATTCCGCCGCTGGCCAGCAGGATTCCTTACCTCCGAGACGTCGACTACCCCCAGTGCCTGCCGCACCTCGCTCTGCGAGACCAACTTCGAGGCCATTGCCTCAAGTCCCGCGCGCGCTCGCGTGTAAACAGTGCGGGACGTGCATAACTTCGACTCGTGTTCTTTTGCCTCCATCTGCTGTATGTGTTTTTTTTTTTGCCCAAAATGACTTCTGCTAACTCGAGGTAGTATCCCCCAGACTCTCGATTGTTTCGCGGGTTCTCAGGGAAAGCATCACTATTCACTGAAACGTATGTTGCGTTCTCTCATTCCTTCTTCCACCATAGCGAGCTTACTTTCCAGGTACAATGTCAAATTGTCCCGCCCCGGGGTCCAGTTGATGGCCACGGGTGCCCACACAATGCAAGAGATCACTTGTTCGTCGTGTTCCCTGTATTTGGGCTGGAAGATCCTGCATGCGCATGAGCATTCAGAGAAGTGGAAGGAAGGGAATTGTTTACTTGAACTTGAAAATCTCTATCATGATGCCGACAGCTTTCCCTCACCATTGGTCCACCCACGAGGTAGTATGTCATCGGACTCGGACTCAGATTACAGTTCCTAGGTCTAGGTTCGAGTTCGTCTGGTTGATTTCGTTCACGTTCATAGCCCTTCTTTTCCTGAGGAAGCGATAATTTGGATACCGATTCGTAACTTATGGAAGATATTGAAGTACGTATGTATGAAAAAAATTGTAAATACCTTTCGTCGTTTTTTCAAGGATCTCACTTATGTACTGGGGAATCAGTACATGTCTGTAGCACTTCAAAATGTTTTAAGTTAGGAAACAATGACGAACGGACAGTGTAGAAGGTCCAGGCAATCATTAATATCATCAATCAGGCTTCAGGTCCAAATATACTCCTAATTAATGTGGTAACCAGGACACTGTTACAATTTGAATGGTAGATGGGCCCCATGGTTTGTAATACAGTACTTATGGATGTTCACTAGCTGATATGTAGAGTACAGATCGCCATGGCAGGCCGCAGGACAATGAAAGCCAGGTCGTTCTTTTTATTCTCAGTTATGAATGTTTTCCACGTGTCTAACTCCGTGGCTGAGCCTTTTTCCATTGGGCAAGGACGTGATCCATCGACGGGCGCACAGCGTATCTTTCTTCATACATGACCTCTTCCTTCACCCCCTAAAGCATGTCTACGGATGCGTCGGAATCCACCGCAAAGCCGTCCGCTAGTGAGCACTCGTTAGAAGCATTGCGATCTCCCGAGGCAGAAGCCTTCGACCAAAGGCTTCCCGAACGAGAGTCCATTGTCACAGACTCTGACTTCAACGATATCGCTCTAGACGATGCATCGAACTTTTCTCCGGTACCTCTGACGAGGGACCAAAGTCCAGAGTTGGACACATCTTCCGAGGTCGAGGCACACAAGGACCAGCCGGGCAGGCCACGCAGCGACTCATCTCCTCAGACGACCTTTTTCAATCCAACGAAACACCCGTCGCACAAAAAATCGGCTTCAACCACGACCATTCGTTCTGTGAATAACCTCCCGTTCATTCTGGCAAGGCTGGATCTTCAGGATGAATCGGGTCCATCACATAGAGGCAGCATAGATGGCCAGCAGAAGCTCCAGGAAGAGTTTGCTCGCCTTCATAAAGAGGAAGAAGGAAATGACAAGGATACTGTCGTGAACGGTGTAATAGACTGGGGTACGTGTCTAACTTGACTGTCTATTTGACTCTAAGGGAGGTGTTCCATTAATATTTACAGACTTCTGGGGAGCGGTTATATCTGGTATGAATACTCTCTGTCGCATCGTATGAGTTGTGATTGACGTCTTGGAATAGACTATCAGGACTTTGCTTCCGAACATCCAGACGAACTCGCGCAGGCGATTGCTAGGGGAATTCCTGACACGCTACGGGGCATGATGTGGCAGCACATGTGACGTTTGGATTGCTCACTTCTAAATTACATTCCCTCTAATGTTCTGTTGTTTCCAGGGCGGCATCGAAAGACCCGGAGCTTGAGAATACCTATTTGAAGCTTCTAAAGGGGACAAGCACCCATGAGAAAGCTATCACACGAGACCTTGGGCGGTTTGTCGCGTCGTGATCCTAAACTCCATCGACGACTGACCATAATGGTGTATAGGACATTTCCGCACCATGACTTCTTTACTGATGGTCAGGGCATCGGTCAAGAAAATCTGTTTAATGTCCTAAAAGCTTATTCATTGTATGTTCTGTGGTCCACATTTTATCTCTCTCTAACGAAATCGAAAGATATGATCCGCAAGTGGGATACTGCCAGGGTCTCCCATTTGTTGTGGCCATCTTACTACTTAATGTAAGCCTTTAGGACGTGACAACATTTTCGACTTATCTAAAGTGTCGTAGATGCCAGACGAGGAAGCCTTTTCTCTCCTTGTCAGGTTGATGTACGCGTATGACCTTCGGGGGCATTTCCTTCCAGAAGTGCCGAAATTACAGTTACGCCTAGTAAGCCGTACTTGAGATATGTTGTAGGAGATTCACTCATTGTTCTCAAGTTTCAGGTAAGATCTATGTCCACAGCGCCCCCTTGTCCTATGATGCAACATATTCTCTCAGTTCGATCGTTTAATCGAGGAACTGCTTCCCGTCCTTCACGTCCACTTTCTGCGGCAAGGGATCAAATCCAGCATGTTTTGCTCCCAGTGGTTTTTGACGATGTTCAGCTACCGGCGAGCCTTTAGTCCATCTCGCTGATGTGTTCCCATTGTGACCTTCTTCAAGGTTTCCCTTGAGCGTCGTCTTTCGAATATATGACAACTGTTTGGCCAGCGGTATCGAGGCCATCTTTGGATTCAGTATCATGCTTCTGAAGAAGAACGAGGATCTATTACTAAAACTGAAGTTCGATGAAATCTTGTCGTTTCTGAACAATCGCCTGTTTGACCGATATAAAGTAAGTTTTCAGTGCCTTGATCTCATCATCTCATCTATATCATTGACTGCCAGATAAAGTCGACAGAGGAGGAGGACGAGAACAACGTGTCATACAATGTTGACGAATTTGTCCAGGATGCGGTGTCGTTGCACATCAATCCATTCATGCTCGACTCCTATCGACACGAATACGAGGACTTCCTGGTATGCTTCTCGGGATCTTGCGTATCGTCAATGTCTGATACCCTGTTTCGCTACTTCAGAGGGAGACCAACAAACATGCAGCCGAAATAGACGGACTCAGGAGTAGTAACCGCACCCTGTCGTTACAAGTGTTAGTTTTCATCCGCTCTGTATCAGTAACGGTTGTTTTTTACTTCTCTGTTCGTAGAAAAAACCTTGAGAACAGTCTTGCGCAGCTGAACACGGAACATGTCGAGCTACTTGTAGGCTGTTTTCGAATGCTAGATGAACTATCAAAAGCTGAATGGTTCTCCAGAACGAACTTGTGAAGTCTCGGCTACGAAATGAGGAAATGGAGGAAGAGCTTGTCCGATACAAGCTGCTGTATGTACCTTTTCCACAATTTTTTTCTCACTGGCCTTACTTCTTTCATGGCATGTAGCTATGCTGAAGCGATGCATGAAAACCAGGATGCCCAATCATCTCATCGCATCTCTATAGCTCAATCGATGCTAAAATTGAAGCGAGGCAGCAATTAGGCGATAAGTATTTAGGTTTTCTCGATCTGTTCCTCTTCGCTTGCATCTCGCCTTGAGCAAGTACTTGCCTGCCCCACATGATGCACTTCATCCACCCGCACCCTCCATCACCACATGCATTGTAATTGTACGTCGTACTTGTCGTTTAATGACGCATGGTCCTGCACCCCCGAGTGAATTGGGGCATAAAGGGTTGAGAGCATTGAGCGAAATTTCTGCATCGTTGAGCAGCGAGTAAGTACTCGAGTACTGATTGGCAGGGATGGCGGTGGTGATCGGTTGGCGTGTTGTGTCTGGCACGTGGCGTTTGATTGCCGGTCTCCACGTGGTTTACTACCTTGTTCTCAGGCTTCCCTTGTACTCTACTTTAACTCTGACTACGGTTTTTACACTCCTCGTCGCTGTTCCCCACGACGTTGGTTCCCCATTGCTCGCTGTTCTCTACATTTAACAGCCTGGAGAATACTGAAGACCACAGCTCGCTACAGATGCTCTGGTCAAAGCGCCGATCATCTCGTTCGGACTTGTATAGCACTATTCCACACAAAACCCAACCCGAGCAACAGCCATCGCAGGCTTCTCGCCGTTCGTCGATCCCTGGAATCTCGGGCCCGAGACATCCTTTCTCTCCTTTGGACCCCCTCGATCCACTGGCCTCGCAGTCTTCTCTCGCTGCTGCTGCAGACGATATATCCCCGGCTTCCAACGCCTCATCGTCTGACTTCGATTCATCAATCACCAAGCAGTCTATATTGACTGCGAATCGTGATCCTTCAGATACAAGATACACGCCGTATGGTACTATGTTTCACGTCGTGAGCTACCCCGCTGAACCTGTTCTTTTCTCAGGTCGTTAGCCTCCAGCCAGGCCTCGCATCGTCAACGGGAAGATCAAGGTCGAAAGATGTCCACTCCATCAATCAAGGGCTCTTTGCATACAACTCCAGTGGCTCCATCATCGCAGCTGGCTGATGACCGCAATACTGACCTTTACACGTATAACTCTTTAAACTCTTTCTCGTTTGGCACCGTCAGCACTCAGATCACTCCTTCGTCTCCTCGTTCTGCCCATCCACTCTCTCCCATACAGGGCGACAAGGACACCATCGGGGACGATCTTTTTGTTAGTCCTGATGTAACACCCCGCCCGTCTGTTGTGGCATATCATCAATCCCCTAATCCACTCCATAGTCGTCCAGCGCATCCTCCGGTACAGGCACAATGGCCTCCGCCGCTTGGGGATGCCTTTTCTGGAGGTCCTCGCAGCCTTCGCACCGGTCGCAATCGAAGTCGTCACGCCGGAAGAGATTCTGATACTGTATCTCAGCATACACTGGGAAACTCTTCAGCTTCTGCCTCTGTCACTTCCCTTTCCAGCACTAGCGCCGGCTTCTCACGCGCTGGATCCAGTGCCAGTCACCATACAGACACCACTAATCAGACTTCCGCGCATGACCACTTGCCCGCTGACGATGAGGACGATCACCGCCATCCCATTCCCCCTCACTTTGCTCACGCGCTATCCCTTCGTCAGTCAGGCCCGAGCGCGGAATTTAGTGTGACTAGCAATAGCACCGCGGTGGAGTTCAGCTCTGACGAAGAATATGGCGACTCCGACTATGATTATGACGATTACTACGATAATGGGAATATTGAAATCGGCTCTGCACAGTTTGAAGGAAGCATCTTAACTCATGATTGGGATCATGACCTCTACTCGTATGGAAATGGCGGCAGTGGAAGTATCCAGGGTCAGGTTGTTGCTGGCAGTTCAGAGAGAAGGGGCAGTTTGCCCATGGCAATACCTGGTGCTGGCGCTACGTCCAACCAAGGCGATGCTAGTTTCTTCTCAGCGGGCAGAAACAGAGAAGACAGTCTTGCCACACTTCGCAGGCCGAGTCGGAGTCTGGACGATGAGTTTCGACAGTTGGGTCTCATTCGCGGCGCCGGCCACAGCGGTGGTCCCCTTGGACCAACACAGGGCGAGGGTTTCCCGAAGTCTTCATTTCAACCTACACCGATATCAGTTCCTGGATCCCACAGCGATTGGAGGAACCTGGAGGAGAGGAGTAAGATTAAAGGGAAAGGCAAGGAAAGGTTCCAGGAAGGTTCCAACACTGCCATGTCGGGCAATAGACCACAAGGATCTCAAACTCCATCCAGCAGTGGGAACCCACTGGAAGACTTTGACCTTGACTGGAATCAAATGCGCGGGGGTATAACGAGTCTCGATCCTAATGCTTTGGGAGACATCATCGGTTCCAAGCCACAACAGGCGCCTGTCTCCAGCGAGCGTCGGCCATCCGCCATAAGTTCCCGATGGATCACTTGGATGAACAATGATCGACGACCCAGTACGGCCACTACGGCGAGTTTTTACGGCGATTCATTTGGGAAAGCAGTCGGCAAATGGGGTGGAGATGACTATAGGGCTCAGCGAAGGGACTGGAGCTTCAGAAGAGAAAAGGCTGATCGCAGCCATAATATACCTGCAAGCTCTGGCGACGTTGGACCTGGTAGGAACAGCATTACGGCGCTTTTAACTCCTAGGGGAAGCATGATGACCGAGAGGACGGGAGCGATACCTGCAAGCCTTACGGAGAGGGAGTCGCCGAAGGATGCGGAGAAGGACCGAGGGATGAGAACATCTTCTGTATGGAGGGGAATGCAGCTGGATTCTCAAGAAGTATGGAGAAACGATTTAGTCGGGAGGTATAAAGTCGATAGGCGCGCCACCAAACGTATGGTTTCGTTTTCTTTCGGTGAATCGGCTGACATTCGATCTCTCTAGCTACTGATGTTTCCAAAGGCCCTCAGCAACGGCTTGTGGTTGTGCATTTCCGCGATCCTTATACTCTGATGCCCACTCCTCACAACGGACCACCGGTAACTATCCACAAGCACTCGAAGGCGATTGCCTTCTCTATCAGCCGCCATTATAAGGCCCGGGTCATGTCCAATGTCTCAAGGGACGCTAGCTTCATCGGTGGCCCTCGTCGACCTTCAGTTCGGGGAGACATTTTATCGTCGTCGTCTCGAACAACAGACGGTATAATAAATACTCTGGCAGGAGGAAATATTGCTCCTGTAACAAAAAGGAGCTCGAGCATGATTCTTTTAGCACCCAGGCGCGTTCAAGAGGCGTTTACGAGCACCAACACGACTCGAAAACTTGAATCTCATGGTTTACTAGATGACCATGGCCGCGCTGGAAATCCGACCGACGTGAGAGACCATGAGCGGATCAGGAGACAAAGGGAGAGGGAACGTGAACGAGAGCGAGAAAAAGAGCGGGAGAAACAGAAGGATAAGGAACGGCGACAGAAAGTCCTTGAGGATGCCAAGAAAAAAGGGAAAGCCAGGCAGCAGGCGAAAGACGAGATTCAGGTTGCAGCAAAGAGTGCTGGGAGCGTAGCGTCGTCTTCTACTCTCATTGGCCCTTCACTGCCACCTCCTCCTGCATCTGCACCACAGCTACACACGTATCCTCCAGGCTCTACTACCTCCTTGACGTCTTCTGTCGGCCGAGAGGCAACCTCTGGTGACCGCACCATTTCCCGAAACTCCTCACACAAATCACGTCGACGTCGGCGTATTCATGATCCTCTAGACGATAACGATGATGACAATGACGATGACGAATCTCCTGCAACACGCACACCTCATAGTGAAGCGTATGGTACGATGGATGCCAGCCTCATCGAGCAATTGCGACCTCGTCAGGAGAGATCAAATATCGGCGACTATGAGTCGAATGGGGGTTTCTTGAGGCGTCTAATTCGTGGACGCGGTGGCCACGCTATACCCGGACCAGGACCTGGTCAAATTGAACCGTCATATGAGCCTCCGTGGCTTGTTCTAGCTTCCAGAAACAAACAGGAGCAACAACAACGTGTGGTTGAAAATCTAAACACCTCCTTCAAAGATGTTGGCTTACTCCCATCGACGCACAAGGACAAGCCGAAACATCCTTCCCCCGTTTCACAGAAGCCGAAGAAAATTGCGAGTGGCGATAGCGAGACCGATATCTTCAAGGGCGTTCCTTCGGATTCGTTGTACATGTTGCTTCCCCTGTGGCCAGGTGATACAGATCCTGTCTCTGAACGTAATGCAGGTGCCGGCGAGAAACCTCACATACCCATTGAGAAGCGACAATATCTGCTGGTCTACTACAAGCTTCCACCGGATGCCATAGAGGAACAAAAGAAGAGTCGGGGTGAAGGAGAAAGTCGGAAACGCTCACGAAATTCACCAACCTCATCGCACGATTCTTCCACAAAACGTGATGACCGAACATCTATTCTATTATCGTCGTTCCATATCAGCTCCCGCCTCGTTTCGTGGAAGGCTCTCCAAGGCTCCGGAGTCCGTGTTCCCGACGAAGGATTGACCGTGACTGGTCCTTTGGACGTCGCTTTCCAAACGATGCCACCTGTTGGACAAGAAATCTATGATTATGTCCTTGGCATTTGTCATTCGAGGGAGGCAGGAATCGAATTCTACCCCGATGGACTCGTCAGAATGGGGTTGGCATTGCAGACCTCTTTCCCTGTAGACCTCCCGATATCTGAAGAAGATGAAATCCCCGAACCCGAAGTCGAGTTGACGCCTGTTGGAAGAGCTGTTGTAGAAATGGCGTGGTTGGGGGCTCTCGCTCTTACGAGCTTTGGACCTGGAACTTAACTGTATGTATCAAATGTTGACATCCGCATTTCTCTGCACATGGCATTTGTTTATCTCGATTGTATTTTATCTCCCATCTCTTGATTCCTTTCTGATCCTATCTACCTCTGGCGGTTCCATCAGGACCATAGGTCGCAGATTGCTGTATTTCCTCAATGATTGTTCATATGCATGTCTGTGTCATATTTGATACCCGTTTAAATTTCATAGGTACATATCAATCTTGCCAGGGCTGGAACCATTTATGTTTTTCACTGGTTTTTGATCAACATCCACTGGAAATATGTGGATATGCAAAGAAAGCCCGAACTCTTTGTAACAACCATTTAAGTCGGAGAACTCTCCTTTGTATTGCCATGATCTGGGCTTCGTACTTATCATCGACCACTGTTCGCTGCTCACAGGGAAGTGCAAGATTATTGAACAATCCGCACTATGGACCGTGCTCGCCGCATCGAATGTAGGCTCCAAGGAGGACGACAAACTGTTCTTAATTACAAGACCTTCGCGATGTTTGAAATCAGGTGAATTTTGCATCTCTTGAAGTCATTCAAGGTAATTTGTCCGTCCTCCTGAGCAATTTATTCTTCCTCTAGCATTATATGCCCAGTCTCAATCATGACGACATCTTTAGCTCATTACCCTCTCTTCGTTGCCCAACAATGTATTGAACGCCCAAGCGAGCTACATTGGAGCATCGTCGTGCTTAGATCCCGAATGGTGGCACTATGGGCACTGCGGAAGGGCCTACTCCGACAACGGCTCATGCAATAGCACTTGCATTCAATTCTGTCTCCATTGTCGTCTCCAAAGCAAGCTTTTTCGTTGTCTTGTGGCATTTTCTTGGCGGCTTGCGTTCGACTGCCTGGCTCGTCTCTCCAGCATCGACATCCGCGCGTGACTGCTCGGTGCGGGCCTTCTTGTTCGACTTTCTGCCCTTCGTCTCTTTGGTTTGGTTCGGGTCAGGCGGTCGAAGAGATGCTGTGTGGGTGAATCAGAACATGATGTCCTCAGAATTCAGAATAGTTAATAGCTACAGTGATTGACGGGATGGAGATCATATATCCGGTATAGGTGAAGAACAGCCTGTTCCTTGTCTTTTGCCTGCAGATAACATTAGCGCCGGGTATCTCTTCGTGGTTGCAAGAACTCGTACTTCAATCATGAGGTCTACGAGGGACAAAAAAAAGATCAGAACCGCAAGCACTTGTCCAGGCACTTGCGTGCTTACCCATGTCGTCTGGTAGATCGGGCGGTAGTGCTTCACAGCGGTCGGCGTGGGCTCTTTTTTCCATCAGCGTTTCCGCTCCAGGCCGAGGTTCGCTGAGGTGTTGCTTGGGTTTTATTCCTCGTATCGCGAAAATAGCATTCGCCCGTTTGATGATAGCACTGGGCGGAATGGAAGAGGGATTCAATGCATCATGGTGATAGTCTATTCTCAGCCTTGCGTCAGATAATGAGGTCATATCAATCGAGCAAGGTCCTGCCTACCGAAAACGAGAGGAACATTTAGTTCCTCACACAAAGGCAACAGGTCTTCTGCGTTGTAGCATAGCTGCAACTCAAGCATGAGAATATTGATCCGGTTAGGCCGTTGATGAAAATACCTCATCGTTTTCAAGGACCAACCGGTTTCGCACATTCTCAGGGAGGCTCTCCGTGATGGTTTTCTTGATCCTTTCAAGTGTAGCATTCTTATCGTCGTACACACCGCCCCCCTTATAGAGGTAAGCTCAAATTTGTAATATTTGAATGATGAGATCCTAATACTCACATGGACAATCATGACGCCGTCAATCCCGACGCCCATCCTGTCCAGCATTTCACAATGATAAGACAGCTCTCTGATGGCTGACCGTATCACCTCTGGCCGCGAACTTCCCAACTGAGTGTATTGCCCCGGATGGGTCGTGAGTCTGTGTCCGTATTTATTCGCAAGCAGGCCCACGCGAGCAAGGAGTGGGGCGCAATATTCCAAACTGTACCCGTGTATTGCGTGCGAAGCGAATGGAAACATCTCAGACGACACGCGCAGAAAACGTATGTGCTGGGGAAAATCATATCAGAATGGCAAAGACGGGAAAATAAGAAAATAGTTTATCCAACATTGTCTTCATTCCACTGTATCATCGTAAGAATGTCTTCCACATTCTTTTTGCCCAATTCCTTGACCCAATCCAGACCATTCTTGACAAGACTGTCGAGTCTAAGAGAAATACTATGTCAGCGATGATCGAAGTAAGGAGTAAGCGTACATGCCTGCAAGTCCTGGAGCAAAATATTGATTCACTCGCTGGCTTCTTATTACGTAGAACAGTGTTTAGACAAGCATATCCTAAGATGTTATATCATGCGAAAGCACGCCGAAATGCAAAGCAAGGACTAACCCAAGCGCCCTCTGAACGTTGTCGCTTTTCTCGCGACATCTGGGATGATATACACAGGCTCTGGTTTAGGCTTTCGTTTCTTTCTCTGTGACTTTGCAGGAGGCTCAGGAAAATCATCATCTCCTGTCTTATTGTCCTTTCCCTCGTCATCGAGGGATGACAAACTCGAGTCGCTGGCAGGTTCTGATTCACTTTGCGATGCCGTTTGTTCCGTAGTAGTATTTCTAGGGCTCGGGATGACAGGTTGCTCCTCGACGGAAGTGGCTTTTACTGCAAGGCGGACGCTTCGTCGCGTGGCAATCATATAAGCCTGCCTGAATTGAAGCCTAGGGATGGCAAGCATGAGACAAGGGAACTCGCCATATGTTACTTTTATAGTTCTTTCGTTGTTTCGATGAAGGGAGCGGATCGAATACGATCGACCAGACGTTAATAACCTGTGATCGCAACAACTCCAAATAACAAATTTCTGCTTTCTGCTGC